>JAPYYQ010000178.1:0-59952 GCA_030522585.1 Anagyrus pseudococci | reverse complement strand
TCCACTCGGGCGCTCCAGCGACAGGATGTACAAGAAGACAAATAAATAAAATAAATATAACTACTACAAATAAATATATATGTTGGACTCCATTTACTTTTGGCTCCCCATCCCAGCTCCGGTTTCGCTTGTGACGAAACATTATGCACAGGGTTACATGTAGTCAATGATTATACCGTTGTATTGAATTCGACATGCAGCTTACCTGTCATACTTTAAATTGGAAATCTCGACCTGGTAGGGGCAGAAAGAGAGAGAGAGAGAAGGGTACCGGCAGCCATTACTCTTGACACATCGACTGGAAGTCGATCCGAGTCTAGGCCGTTACCATCGCTATAGAAACTCTCTGACCAAAATCAGGCCCCCAGGTACGCGCGTGACAACTCATCGTTCCATCGTTATCAGATACCATCTGGGGCCTTTTTAATCGATGCTTATTATTTTTCAGGCCCGATGCCCCCACGACGTCCCCTTGCCGACCTTTCCTTGCTGCACTCGCTCGCCCTTAGTACCCCCCATCGAGCGATGCAAGTCTAATAATGCCGCAGAGCGAGCGAGCGAGCGAGAGGTTTCGCGGTGAAAGTGGCCTGCGCATATATGAATGCTTATGAGAATCGGGCGGAGAGAGATCGACGCTGCCGATATCGGCGGGCGCGTGCTGACTACCGGCCCTGTTGTACGAATCGAAAACCACCCCCCCTCACCCCACTCTCCCTCTCTCTCTCTCTCTCGCTGTAGGGCTCTAGTAATCGTGGCTCGCTCGACTATCTCTGACCATAACTCAGATCGACGATACGCGTGCGACGCTTTCTCTCTCTCTCGGACTTCGCTACTGCTGCCGATGTCGGGTCTCGCGGAAAAGTCCCTGGGATAGTCTGTATGTCGGAGTGAGAAAATTTAGGGATGATTTAGGAGGATCGCTCTACGGTTCTGCTTTGGTGGTACACCTAAGTTGGATCATGAGGGGTCGAGGTGAATAATAAAGATGATTGGCTGATATGCGAATGTATGCGATTTTATTGGAGAATGAACAATCGGGCCTGTCATTGGAATAATTGAAGCTGGAATTTTTTCATGATGATTTAAGAACTTCCTGTACTCATGTGGATTCTAATGATTTGCCAACGTCGAATGATAGACTGATGTTGGAAAACTAAATTTGTCGAGTGTATATTAAAGTTGATAAGAACATGATATGGGAAAACGGGACCAAAAAAAACAATGGTTATAAGAGTACACAGACTTACATCAACAACGAAGGTACGAGTCACTATGGATTAGCGCAACACAAAGGGACTTACATTAGGGTTACGGGATCAATTTGCAGCGGCTCGAGAAAGCGTCGGTGGACCCCAAACGGGTAGATCCGTTAAAGTGCTGAGTCAGGGACTGGTACGGTCAACCGGGGCAAAGGGAGTCCCCTGGTTGATAGGCCGATCTTATCGGCTCGTTAACTGATATTAATAGCAAGGCGCGTTTGAGACCAGCCCAACTTCTCTAAGGATTAAATCACGCATTGATCGGGGCGGAGAATATATTTGGATGTCGAGATGTTTTGAGATCAACTGGTGTAGGGTGGACTTTGATATGTTTGCTTTTTTGGGGGAGAAGATAGGAGTAGGAACGGAGTGGATTAGCAGGGTGTGAACATTTGGTTTTTATTGGCGTAATCTATCGCTATTACGAAAGTTTTTAGCGATTGTTTTAAACGATTGTAGGAAATATCTAAATTACGAGAGTTTAACAAAAGAGTTATGGGCATAATGATGTAAGACTAAATTGAATAGTACCAACAGCAAGCCGAAAATCGCGTGCCCAAGTACGTAAGGACGAATTTTGATACTCGAGCGATTTCGTAGGTTCAATTCTGGTAGAAAAGATGCTCGGTTGTTAAAGTTTACAACGCAGTTGGAAAGACACGTGAACAAACTGTCTTAATGCTCTTGGCGAACCTGTTGAATGTCTAGTGCTTTCGTGATAAATGGCAATTGTATTTATTCTATTGATAAATCGCGTTTCTTTTTATCCGCACTGTATCTCGAATAATCTCAACTTCTCAAGCGATTACTTCCTCTTGCTAAACTTTTTCTCCTCTACATTTTTATCGCATAAAGATAAAGCACTGATTTATTTTCCATTCACGAAAGCCATATTACATCGATATCGCCTCATCATTTAATATCTCATTAATTTTGTTCGTAAGTATCGAGTAGAAACAGCCAAACCCATTCAGACATTGACAAACATTCTCTTCACTTCCCGGTGGCAGCAGTGCTATTTACTATGGGCAAATAAACTATCGCAAAATACCATCAACTTTTCACTGGATAACTAAAAAAAAAGCATCGAAATAAAAAAGGCCACATTTTTCTATGAATAAAATTCGCTCTAAACGAAAATGGAAATATCAGCCGAAAATCTACGATATGCCGTCCCAGCGGCAAAAATAAATCTCGCGTGTCTCCCAGCCATCAAGCTAACTAAAATCCGGGATTCTCCGAGAGCCCCCTTTACAATTCGTTATTTTCAAATTCAAGCTCAAGCTCAAAGAAACAAGAATAAGAGAAAGACAGGACGGGGGGGAGGGGGAAGAGCCTCTCTCTCCGAGGGGTGGAGATTTATCAGCGGGATATTCGCGAAGGTCGCCCACCTCCAAAAGTTTACACTCCGCGGAGTTGGTTGGACCTGAGCTTGGTACGTGGAGAGGGTGAGCCGAGAGAGGCAAGTTTTGATATTTCCTCCCTCGCCATTAGCCAAGTGCGCGCGCGGGCTTCGGCCGAAAGTGAGGAGGGGCAGTCGAGGAGGCGCGCGCGCTCCCCTCTAAGAGAGAAAGAGACAGCCCGAACACTCTCTCCCTCTCTCTCGGGCTTTTGGATGCGAGGAAAGCCTCAGGAAGCTCTAACTCACGAGAAAGGGCCAGCCGCTGCCGTCGTCGTCGTCCTATCCACCCTCCTTGTCGCACTCCACCCTCTCTCTACTTTCGCCTTCTCTCTCTCTCTCTCTCTCTCTCTCTCTCTCTCTCTCTCTCTCTCTCTCTCTCTTTCGTCGTCGGCAGCGCCAGCCCCTGCTATTAACATTAACCGAGCGTATATACCCGGCGTATTTTCCGATATGGGAACTGAGAGGCAGGCTTCTATTGTATACGCTCTGCTCTCGTTGCTCGCCCAGTATCCCCGTCGACTGATCATAACGCCGATGAAAAATTGAAAATTCCTTCGCGACTTTTGCTCTTTCTCTCTTTCTCTCTCTCTTCGACTCTAATTAATTATTATTTAACTGTATCATCCTCTCTTCGACGTTTTTACAGTGATCGTTAAATTAAACTAATTTAATATTCACCATACTTACAATGTTATAATAATAGTAGTTAAAAACGAGGCTGTTCTCTCTGTTGAGATTTCCCACGTCTGACATATTCCTAAATTTTCCCATCCACATACAAACATCGAGCAGACAGAGAAAAAAAAATGACAAGCCCATGGCAAACGCATCAAGTGAATAATTGGTAGAGAAGAAGCTCGCACATCTCCATGACCATAGTTAATGGGCACGGGAGTAGAACAGCGTTGGCTAGCGGATCATCCCCCGCAGAGGGATAGTCGGAGACAGGAAAGAAGAAGCATCGTAGGCGCGCGCCTCGCCCTTCTCTATATATTGACTAACAATTCTTCCGCGAGATTTAACTTCCGGCCTCGCGAGATGGCATGGGGTAGCCGCTCAAGCGTGCCGCCTCGGCTATAGTACAGGGCCACGTTGAGCAATTAAGCGGACTCGCGCTGCCTTCGGCTTGGCTTCCGAGGCTGCGCCAACGTGTAACGGGGCTGGCATCGTACAGGCGCCAGGACTCGGATCGATTCGCGCGTCTATACCCGACGATTGTTTCGACTTTGATTGACGGTACTGGGAATTGAATTGAAAGTGTTGCTGGTCGTCGACGCGTGGATGCACGAGAGATGGCTAACTCGTTGTCGTCGGATCTTTTTTTTTCGGATGCGTTTTTCGGCGTTCAGCTATACATGGAAATGTACGTTTGGTAAATGGATTTGGAAATGAAACTTTGACAAACGTCCGACTACCGATTGATCATTATTTCAGTTTATTTATTTGTTTCTTTTTTCGTTAGTCATAATGACAGTTCAGTCATTAGATTGTCTTTAGCTACAATTATCTTCTATCGAAATCAAAATATTACTCTTGTATTTCGTTTGCACAAGGGCTTTAACATTGCCGCTTATCAAGTCAAGATAGACTGTAATCTACCGAAAAACCTATGGCTCAAGCTACATAGCCGAGATCATCTATTTTTTAGCAGTATCAGTATGAGCAGAGCAGTGCTAGCGGCGGCGGCAGGGCCCCGGTGAGAGGATGCCAGAGGGAGAGATGAAGCGAGACAGTAGGGGTTAGTAGTCGAGAGGATCGGAGGCCCGGAGAATGGAAGAGAGTGTAGCTGCGGGCTGGTGGTGTGGGAGTGAGGCGGCGGGGGTATTGCTTTGGGGGAAGATCCACCCTGTGCGTCGGATGATCCCGCCTCTAAGAAGCATCGAGGCTTGCGCACGCAGGCGTCGGGCCGATGGGTGCCGAGCGCCGGCGCAGTGGGCGCAGGTCCCGGCACAGCTACGAGCAGCAGCAGCAGCCAATCGCCGGGGCGCCGACTGATAAGCCCCCCTCGGGGTGGCTCTCTCTCTCTCTCGCTCTCTCTCCCGGTCGTCACTGCTGCGGCCGCGCGCGAGGTCCGCCGGTCCACCACGCTCTCTCTCTCTCTCTCTCCACCCAGCCCACCTTAATACCTTCCCGGTCGGGCCTCGCTGGTTCTCTCTGCTATTGCTAAACGCGCCGCGGGTCGTCGTACGCGTCGCGCGCGTCCAACACTCCGGCGAGTCCGCTCTCCTGAAGAGATTTTTCTTTAGTTTGGCGTTGATACAAAGCCTACCTTGGCGCTTATCGCTGTACGCAGAAGTAGTGCGAGTGAAAGATATCGGCGAGTTTTGGAAGGAAGTTTGTACGGAGGGACTTTCATCTAGTTGCATGGACAAGTGTTGCCTGGATTACGGTCCAGCGGTAGCTTAGCCGAGGGCACTGGAGGATCTTGCACGCGGAGGTCTGGATAATACGCGGGAGTCACGGACGGCGAAGCTTCCCCGCTCTGACGGTGAGTTGGTTGCTTTTTCACTCTTATCCCAACACCTCGTTAGCTTAGCATAACTTACATTCTCTCGAATATCTTTCGATTCCACGCGAGACTCGAAGGTTCATGACGACAAAGTCCTCATTGCAAAATTATCAATGGTTATAACATGCAAACAACTTTTTAATCGCGTGCTTTATAATTTGCATTGCTGAATATTAATAAACGAACGAGCGTGAGCACTGTTCGTTAATTCCGGCAAAGGCGTTTCTGCGGGGCCGTGAATTTTATATGCAGCAGCGAGCTTCATAATTTCGAAAATGTAGCTTGTGCATATCCGCCGAATGTAGCGCGCGAGCCGGTGGTGAGATGCCAGCGACGGCCGGCGATTCTACGTTATATACGTGATATACGATCATTAATATAAACACTGATGTATGAGGCGGCCCCATGCCAATGTATAAATCATTTCGCACGTCCACACGGCGGATGATTAGTGCTCTCCTGCTGTTTCGTGTGAAAATTTCAATCCGACCTCCCTCCCCTCTGCTCTTCGCAAAATTTTGCGGATTATAAAAGCTGCCCCCGATGTATATAAATCATTGCTAATAAAGAAAAAATGTAGCGTTTAACGGGTTAAACGATTAACGATCATCGGAACTTTTCATCAGAGGCATACGCGACAGCTGAGCGATTATTAATTGATTATCGTTAATTCCTATGGTATAAAATTCATTAAGACGTATCGTGTGTCAGGCGAGCTTTTTCTTTCGATCTGCGTGGATGTTAAAGCACGTATACACGGGGTAATATATGACCAAGACCGCAAGCTCACATAATAGAAACGCCTAAAACTCGGAGCTAGGAGGTAGGGGTAATCATACGTTTTCATTAGCTCTCTCTCTCTTTCTCTCTCTCGGCAATTGCGGTAATAATTACGCGCGTGAGTGAATAATAACTTCAGCGAGTCATGCGATTCTCATAAATCAACCTCGGCCAGAAGAATAAGACGCACAAACGGAGCGCGAAAGAGAATTTAAAATTTCGCGTAGAATATTCGAATTGTTCAAGCTTTCGGGGCGAATGAGGGACAAAGAGGCGTAGAGGCGTATAGAGAGAGCCTATAGTATATCTAGGTCTCGGAAGGCCAAATCGGAGTCGTAGAGCGAGGCTACACAGTGACGCTCCGCTGCTCTCCGGCTGGTGCCTTTGCTCCGTGTGTACGCGCATGCAAATTGCGAAATAAGCGGTAATAAACGAGCAGCGCGTTACGGATAATTTGGCGCGCGTCCTGTGTGCGTGACTGCGCGCGTGCGTGTGTATCGCTACGGCAAAGAGAGATAGCGACGGATAGCTATCCGCAGGGCCCTCGCTTCGTGTCTCTCGCGCGCCCGCGGCTTTGATACACTTTGCCTGCAAGAGCACGCCGACTTTCGCCCGTCCACCTTTATAACTGGGCCAGCGCATGTGCATCGCGCACAATGGATTTCGATTGCGCCAGCTCGTTAATTGCTTCGACTCTCTGGGACGTCGCTTCCGATGCTCTACGCCCGTCTGGCCGGATATCTGTCGAAAGATGCGCGTTCACTAGTCTTTATATCCTTTCGCGGCTGTTTTGGATATTGAGAGATGTTGATTTTTTCGCTTGGTATAGAGGAGGAAAGAGCGGATGCTACGCAAAACTGGAGGGCGATACGAAGAGGCGGACTAAAAAGCGCGTTGGCGAAATATAAAGGACGCAGGGGAGAGAGAGAGAAGGACGCTGGGCCGAGAGCGACATTACCGCGGCCACGTGCGTGAAAAAGCGAGGCAGTTTGCTTTTTCGGCTTTTTTTCCAACTCGGAATGGCTTGGCCGAATCCTTAATGCTCGGGCTCGAAGCTCTGCCAAGATTTCGGGACGCGGAAAAATTCTCAGCTACGCGGAGCTGCTCGTTTTACCGGGCTTGTTCCACTCGGGCTTCACGAGCTTCTTCTTTCGTTTGTTAATTTTTAACATACAATTTTTATATTAAGTATGACTAACAGTTTAATAACATGATAAGTGCATTTAAAGATAATTTTACAGAGGACATAATATCCGCTCTCGTAATTGACATAATCAACTTCGATTTTAACTTCAGTCAACTCACAAATTATTTTCTGTATTACCCGACACCTTTCATAATACTGATTAGATTAAAGCCCGGCCTATCAATGTGTGTTCTATTGTACGATAACCAATATCAAAGCCACGATTAATTTGGCTCTTGCAAAATAAAGCCGTTCTCACCTGTCGTGATCGCTGTAAAGGAAGCTCATTCATTGACTTGCGGAGTTACAATCGCAAACAGTAAGTCTTTTCTACCACGCTCGAAAATCATTACCCAATCCTATGCAATCAACTCAAAACTCCAAAAACCTGCCTGTGTACCAAACACCGCTATCCTCAAAAAACTCCCGAAAACAGCAGTCATCCAAATCCCTTGACATTTTCGCCAAAATAAATAGCCACGTAACTCGGACCTGGACATGCCGATCATGTAAACCGACGATTCGCTTGTGTATAGAGCTATCTCGCGGCTGCAGTGGAGCACCGTGGCACATCTACGCCTCGGCTGCAGCGCATTTAAATGGCTCGCGTGTGTGGGTGAGCGCGCGCGCGAGAGAGAGAGACGAGTCGCGGGACCAAGAGCAGCAGAGAGAGAGAGAGAGAGAGAGGTGGAGGGGAGTCGCGCGAGCGGCCAGCGAGGGGTTTCCGGCGAGCGTTAACAGAGTAACAGAGTGATGTAATGAGGCCCGGAAGCAGGCAATTTGCTGGCCGCGGCTGCTACTACTGCCGCCGCCGCCACCGCCACCGCCGACGACGACGACGACGACGTCGACTACGACGACTGCGCCGGGCCAGTCTGACACTTGAACCACAGAGACAACCTGTCCGCGATTTCTCAGTCTCGTGGTTCCCGTGCCGTGTGATAGACGCGCTGATATCGGACTACTGCGGATTCTGGCTTGATCGGGTCTGGTATTTTATGCTTTTGTGGAACAGTCGATTGTTGGGATGATAGAGGATGTTGTGAATATTATCCAAGTGCTGTGTCTCGTGTGCTACTCTACGTTGATTGTGAGGAGAGAAGTAGGAGATCGTGCGGGGATTAGGTTATCAGGCGTTGACCGTTTTCAATAAACTATTGTGAAAATTTTGGTTTTCCTTACTTTCGTCAATCGTTATACCTGTATCGTCGTCGTTAAGTGAATGGCATAATTAATGATGTTGTGATAGCGATGAAAGATAACATGTGAGTATAGATATGAAAATATGTGTACGCGAGGGGAAACGGCAAACACGATTTTAAACGATTATCAAATTATCAAGTAGAAAACGAGATTGATAAACTAATGATGAAAATCATAAACGGAAGTAAGCACTTTTGACAATGATGGTTTACGTGCCAAATAACATGTATACAATCCATTTGCAACAATTGTTTCTTTTTTTCGCAATCAATACACGCGTAAAGGTGAGGTAGTACGTCATTGAAACCGTTGAGTCTTGCGAATAATATTTATTAGATTAGAGAACATAATTATTATTTTAATGTTATTTTAATTGAAGTCAATCGCGCGAATATTAAAATTAACTTTTATGAAACGAATAAAGTTTGAGAGAAGGAGCGTTAAAATCTCGTCAATTGACGGGAGCGACGTTTACGTAATAAAAGTTTACATTTCGGTGATGGGATAATGAGCTTACGGAAGCCAAAAGATTCTGCTCGGCTTTCTTAACATTAATCCCTATATAGGGACTCGGGCTCAAACTATCGCGGCTAACGCGTACTTTATCCGAAAAAATAAGCTCCAGAGCAGCGGGAATAATCACAAATTAAACGCGCGTCATTCCCCCCTCCGCCGGTGTATGTCACTCCGTCTCTCTATTTCCTGTTCTAACGATAACATTAAACGCGCCCAAGCGCTCAATGCTTTTCTGCGTGTAAGCTTGTAAAAAGCTCCTCCGCTAACAATTTCGCGTTTAAAACATGCGCTTGCGTGAGATAATAAAAGCTGGGCGTCCGTCTCTGTGTTCGCAGGGGCGCTTTGGTAATGTACGACAGCGCCAGCTGTTCGTACGCAGGCGCGCTCGATCTCAAGGGACCGGCCGCAGCCGGGGCCAGTGGTAGCACGGGCTCAGCCGGCGGTGGCGGTAACGGGAGCGCCCCGACGAGCGCCACAGCCGCCGCTGGCGCCACCTCGAATAACGGGCCAACGGCGAACGGGCCGTCGGCCGGCAATGCCGCCCCGGGGGTCAAGCAGGAGAATTGGCCGTATCGGGGACTCACCTGCGGCAGCACCTTCCAGCAGCTCAAGCAGAGCGTCGAGAAGGCCAAGCAGGCATTGGCCGATCGGGGTGGCTATCTAGCTGGGGCCTTCTCCCCACCCCCGAGAGCCAATCCGGCTGCTATATCGCCCACTACCTCAATTACCGGTGAGTTTATGACTTTTTTTTTAATAGAAATTTATCATTTTTTTTTTTTTGAAAATGCATAATTTTAACTAAATATTGCTTGAAACACAATAAAGGAATGCTTAAGGGAACAAGAACATTTGAACTGACGAGTGTTGAATGCGGGAATCGAAAGATCAGCTGTAAAGCTCGACTTGAACATCGTAAAGAACGCACAACAAGTGCGGAAAGAGGAGGGAGGACGTTATGACTCTCGGAGGAAAAAGTGTATACACAGAGCTGAGTTCCAGTGCGCACAGTAGTTACGAAGAGAAAAACGAGACAGGAGACGATGACAAGGGCGCGATAATTTGTCGGGCAGGCGAGAGAGAGAGTTGCAGGGGGCAACGAGGAAGGCGGAGCGAGCGCGCTTCTCCGATATACTAGGCTACGTCGCCGATTTCCGACGCTTTCTTTTTTCCTCATCCTCAGGCTTTCGCCTGCTGGTCTTTTCCTCGAAGCCCACGCGGGAAGCACATTAATTACCTCCCGCGCGTAAATCACGTTATCGGCTGTATACCACTGCTACCACGACTCTTCGGCCCCCCGGTAAACGGCGTTGCCTATCTAGCACTGTTAACTTGAAACCGACGTTGTACCGAGGTTTATTGCCGCGATGGTGTCGATGCGAACTGTTCTCCTATTGCTTTTTTTATGCTTTTTCTTTCTCCTTTCATTTTATTGGGTGATTCGACTATTGCTTTTGAAGGAACATCAAATTATCGAGCTGTATGATTCAAAGACGAGTTAAGCGTAGACGTAAAGATGGATAAACGAACATTTCGATTTTCCAAAATTTCGGTTTTGAGACCAGGCGAAAGCTCGAAACGCTTTGAATAATCAATACGAGCTTGCGTAAGGACCATAATTCTCGTGGCCCCGAGCGAAAGAGAGAGAAAAGCAAAGACAAGCAGAGTGTGGTATAGAGGTCTTGGCATTGTGCGCGTCTCGGGGACGTAAAACGGCCCTCCCACCGGCCGTCCGATGAATAAAGCATGAAAATCGCCGAGCCAGAAAAACAATCCCCCTCTCCTGTCCAGCGAGTGGTCAGCGTCGCGTATCGAAAACTTGGAAACCCGCGAGATTTCGTTCTCAATCCGCTCGGTTTCGTCCGCACAAAGCCCCTCCCCCCACGTACCACCGCCAGCCTTGGAGACAGAGTTAGAGAGAAAGAGAGAGAGAGAGTTCGCATTACTGGGAAAATTTCTCATGCCGTTGGAGGGTATGGACGGGCGATAAGCGCTACCACCCCTGCCCAGACAACGCCTCTTCTCCACGCGACAAAGACGCCAGAGGACTCTTTCTCCCTCGCCTTAACCTCAAGCTAAAAGAGAGAGGGAGAGCACATCTCCAAATCGCCGACTGGATTTTCGCGCGAAATCACCGTATGGGTTTTGCGCGATAGTACGTATAGGGGAGGAAGGGGACCGGCGGTGAGAGGAGGAGAGCTGCTAGAGGGTTCTATCTATCCGAGAGAGTACAGAACGAGATAGCCGATAAAACGGCAAGATGGTGGGTTCAGAGACCGGGCGGGCCGATGATGGCGGCTGCTGCTGCTCTCGAGAGCCACGGCTATACGGCAGCCAGCATAGAGGAGGATGGGCTCGGCGTAAACGCCGAGGAAAGGGAGCGAGAGCGTGGGGGTGGGGGGCTTAGCCGGGGGGGAATACGCGAGAGACGCGAGCTCCCGGTAGCCATGGCGACAGACCCAGCCTCCCCGGACCGAGGGCTCTCTCGCACCACCCCGATCTATCTGTCTCTCTTGCTCTCTGTCTCCCTCTTCTCGCTCTCTCGCGAGGGCTGCGCGAGGGATCCGGATGCGTTCCCCGCGATTTCAGCGTCCCTATCTGCTCTCCCTCTCACCCTCTCACCCCCTCTTTGAAGCTGCGTAGTCCCCGGCTTGCTATATATACCGAAAGAGAGAGAGAGAGAGAGAGACAGCTCGTTTTCGCATGGTTTCTCTCCGCGCCCCCTTTTCCACTCTTTTAATCCTCCGCTCTCTCCCTCCCTTCCTCCTGCCTCGCCCTCCGTCTTTTCCGCTTGGTCTACCTCCCTCTTCTCTGCCCCTACAACTCGTCTCTCTCTCTCTCTCTCTCTCTCTTGCTTACTCCCTATTCCAGCGGGAGTATAGCCCTATCTCTCGTCGACGGAGGATGTGCACCTAGTTAGAGCCAGCGGCAAAGCGACCCCCTTTTTTTCCAGCAATATCTCTCGCACCTTCTCTCTCGCCATGTGCTATATACCGAAACTCTCTCGCTTACCTACATGCCCCGAAGCTCCGAGGGAACATCAGACGGCAGTGCGGCTAAGCCGCTCGGCTATCGCTCGAGCTTGCTAAATTTTTCCTCCTATCTCGTATACCTATGTGCCCTATACGGCCAAGTTATTTTTGATACGCTTCGAGCTCTTTTACTTCTGATCTTTATGTCGCACGTGGAGGTGGCGATAGTGTAAATATAAATTCGGGTTTTGGCTTAGGGACGTGAGCAGAGAGGACGTACGTAATCGATTTTTCTCAGGAGAGAGAATATCCGTGAGAGTTTTGAAAATATTTCAGATTTTGAGAATTATGAGAATGAAAATTGTGTATAATAATCTGTTAAATTATGTTCTTCGCTTTTTACCTTTGGGACATATATTATTGCGGTCAATAATATCAGGAATTCGAAACCAGAAATGATACATCGGAAAATAAGAAACCATAAAGCGTTTTGTTCAAACGTTTGCTCTTCCGATCGATATATACTCGGCAAACAGCGATACTTGATAAACGTATTTGTATTAATCAACGAATGACAATATAATTCTGTTATTATTCGAGCAATGAATAAAGTTGCAATAACAAACAGTCACGTACAGAGATATTTGACGCGAGAGCATCGGCGATCGAGAAGACAGTATAGCTTTTACATTAAGTGCCTCCCTTGGCCAAAGCGAATCAATGATCAACGCTACCAGCGCCTCCCCCTCGATTTCCCATCAGAGCACACAAGATCACGTGCGCGATTCGACACGGAATGCGGCCGCCGATAAATAAGCGTGTGCAGGAGAGGCAAAGAAAAGCTAATAGAGTCTCTCTCTACTAACCCGAGGTACACGGAGATATAGACTCCTCGGCGCATTGTGTTACGACTTCATCGGCGTAATTGTTAACGCGACGCTTTAAATCCACCCCGCCCTTTCTCCCCTCGCGCGCGCGCGCGCGAATTCCCACGGAAACGCGCGTAATGGGTACTCCGACGTGGCCACGTGCCGTGCGTTAGTCGAGCTCGTATCGAGCTTGCTGGATTGTATATACAGGTAAGCGCGTGCTCTCTTATCCGACTCCCGTCACGCTGACCATTTAAATTGACCTGTGAAATTATCGATGTTTTAAGCTGTAGTGTGTCTCGAAAAAACTTGGCAAGCGAAAAAAACTAATCCCTTCAAGTGCGAATCATTCCACAACTTGTCTATCGCCGAGAGTCCCTCGCCTATCCGAGCGAGTATCCAAGAGCCTCCTCTCTGAAAAGCCGAGAGACAGAGAAAAAGCCTGTCGAGGGAGCAATTGCGCGGAATGATGGGCCGAGTCGCGAGATAAACGATCGCGGCGGTTGCCGTCGACGATGATGCGGCGTTAAAAGCAGCCGAGCGGCTGAGAGTCCCAGGGTGGGGGGGGGGGCGCGTTGATAATTGCCGGTATCGGTTAACCCGGGGCTGGCGGCGGCCACCGGCCGCCCAGGGGCTGACTCTTTTCATCCACCTCCCCCTCTGGCTTTGACTGCTCCCTTTTGCGCCCGGCTAGCTTGGCCGCGTGTTATACGAGCGCGCCCCCCTTTGACTTCCGCACACCGATCTACCCGTTAGAGCTGTGATCGTGTATCTATGTACGATGGGCAAACTCGGCTTTTTCGCTCCTGGTTCTTTATTCTTCGGCTGGTCTTTGTGTCGGCTTGTGATCATCGTTGCCTCGTTTCGCCGAATGACTAAGAGATGGATTCTTTTCCAGAAGCTTTGTTGCCAAGAACTATGACGAGTGACGCGTGCGATAAGACTTTCGGTCGAACAAGATTGTGGTATAAAGTTTATACGCGTTTTGTTTTTAAACCTACGCTGGTTAAATTCGCTATCCAATTCCCCGTGAATGTATTAATTTGTAGGAGACAAAGAAAAATCATCAAGGACCCGCAGTAGAAAGCCTCAAAACTACTACTATCACCTCACTCTTACGCAGCAGGCTCTTTCACTCGTCGTAATCAGCGATGCGTATCGCGCGACTCTCTCTCTCTCTCTCTCTCTCTCTCCCGCGCACACCACGACATAGCGGAGCTCGATTGGCAGTCTGTATATGTATCTCTGGGAAAACCGTTCTCTCGCTTTCTCCCTCACACTAGCATTGCCGATAGAGAGGGGGGTAGCACACACTCGAGCTACTGCCGTGACTAATCATGATAGTTCCGTTCGGTAACGGCGGGGACACGCGACTCTATATACGCGCGTTCTCTCGACGCCCCCTCCCCCCTTACCCCCGGCCCAGCACGTTCGGTTCCGCTTCCGGCGCCCCTCTGTACTCTCGCCGTCCTGCTCCGTTGCGCCCGAGCAACCTTTCTCTCTCTCTCTCTCTATCTCTCTATCTCTCTGCCCGCGCCACCCCCTTTTGTCCATTTCTCTTTTGCTTGATTTTATTTTTTGCAGGCACATACAACACACGAGAGAGAGAAAAAGAAAGACCGGGAGTATAGGAGGGGGGATGCTGCGATCTTTGCTTAGCTCTCTTCTCGCTTTTATCTGTTTAAGCGCATCTCCCACGTCGATTTTTATTTGGAGAAAGAGTGCCACGCGGCCGGCTTCCCCCGTCGCGTCTTTATTACCCTTCCTTTTTATGGGCGAGCGTGCGCTGAGGTAGACGCTGCTCTGTCTCTCCTACGTGATAAATTGCGGCCTTGATAGTTCGTCGGGGATTTTCTTTTTTTGTTGGCTGTTTTACGCGTGGGCCAATTATTACCGATGCTCTCGTTGATATCTGCATCGAGTTTGTCTTGCTGCTCGCTCTTTCAATGCCAATCGATGCGCTGTTCTGGAAAGTTTGTGTGCACGAGTTTACTTTCCGACTGACCGGCTCTGCTTCGGTAATCGCGAGATTAATCTCCGTAAGCGTCTAATTGCGTTAGGCAAACTTCAGTTTGATTCGCACTATTATATTCTTCTGCAACGTACATCGCTCGTGCGAAATTTAAATTTTCACCAGAAATATTCTCAATGTCGCTGTAGATGCTAAAAACAAATTTCTTCTCGATTACGATTTACAACTTCGTACACGTAGCGATATATCTGTATCGAGCAAGTCGCTCTTCCGTTTCCTGGCATTGTCTCGACTCTTACCCTCGATCCCCAAGCCTCCCTTACAAGGGCTAACAATTATCGCGCGCGAGGACAAGAGGGGGGCGGAGTTGGCAAGCAAGTAGAGGAGGGCAGCGTACGGTCGGACGGGTTCTCTCTGTCTCTCGGTGCTCTAAGCTTGAAAATATTCATGCGCCCGGGAATTATCAGGCTGGCATATCTCTACCAGGCCGTCGTTATACGCTCTCTCTCTCTCTTTCGGCAGTATATGCAATGCGATCGTTTTCGACTCTCTGCTATCGCACTAATCTATATTCGAGATTTATTCGCTCGGGGCTTTTTTGGGGGAAAGGGCGAGAGAGCGAGGGGTTGTTTCAGGGATTACGCGTGAATTATGTTGTAATCGCGCGTGTTTTTGGCTTCTATATGTGTTCAGAGGGGTTAAGAGGATTACTGGTGGCGATTGGGGGGTGCGAATCACGTTCCTGGATGATCATTTGGCATTTATCAGAAATCATAAAAACTGAGGATGTAGGGGAAAAGGAAAAACACACGGGATTATTATCGACATATCCTCGAACTATAATTCTAAACGTACACAGACTTTTGGATCCACTCGAACTGCTCTTGTTTTTTTTTCCTCTACGGCATTGTTTTCCAGCCGGAAATCAGCCTGGCGTTCGCTCAAACCCACGCCGAATATTCAACTGGCACAGCCGTACGTGGAGTAGTTAAAAAATAAAAGGTCCGATCACGTGCCGCGCCGATTAGACTTCTAGTTTCTTATCGACGCGAGATCGACATAGACTCTGATCATTATTCATCCACTTGGGCTCGTGCCCCTCCTCCTTTTTTCGCCTCCCCCTCTCAGGCCTCTAGAAATAACCTCGTTATAGCACTAAGTGGACTGCAGTGTAGGGGCGGGAGGGGAAAGTACCTCGAGGTCTGAGGGTCGTGACTCGACGGAACGATGACTGGTAGAGTTGGAAAGGCCGGGGAGTGAGAGGTGCAAGGGGAACTCCTTTTGCCAGGCTTATCGCGACTCTCTGCTGAATGAATATTAATCGATCGCGAGCGCGTGCGAGATGAGAGAGCGCGTTATCGGGAGAGTGTGCAGGAGCTGGCTTTGATGGCCGAAATGGTGATTGAATTAATTGGACGCGTGCTCCTTTTAAATTATCGATTAATTTTTTTAAGGCTATGGTTTATTGAAATAAATAGTTTCTAAAATCTTTGCTTTTGCCAATTAAACAAGTGATTATTTTATTTCGATGAAATTTTATATTTAGAAAATCACTTGTTTCTTTTACAAACGACCAAGAAAAACAGCTGTTGGTGCAACGATAGTGGCAGATGAAAGGGTTGCTGGTATAAATGAACAGTCGCTATAACAGCCATCGGTTAGGAAGGAGTTCGATGCCGACTTGCTCTGCCGCGGCAACAGCCCCTGCTCTGCGAGTTTTCAGTCCGCAAGAGCGGATCAATATAGGAGCTAGCAGCGCTCGGGGGTTGAAAAATTTCAAGGGTTGAGTTTCGCGAGGTTCTACCTAGATGGCGGTGCGCTTTATTCCCCAATGGCTTTATTATATCTTTAGATAACTAATTAATTATTTAAATATCAATAACTATATAAAACGTTCCCTTGATGTTTATGTTATACTGTTCTTATAATTAAATATAATTATTAATTATAAGAACAAATATTTCGATAATAGTATTTTATAAAGTTCCAATTAATCAATCTATCCACGAATCCATTTCACAGGAAAAAAACAACAACAAAAGATACCAAATAAAGATAAAAAACACGAGGCATCTCGAAGAAATTCCAAATTTCCGGTGACCCTGCCGTATAGGCAAAGAAAAACCGTTCAACAGCCACGGGAGAGTAAAAAAAAATAGAAGGAAATCAGCATTCACGACTATCAATCAACCGGTCAGCCAAAAGAAGCGTCCATCGGATTGGCTGTCAAAACGATCGTTCGTTTCAGAGAGAAAGAGAAAGAGAGAACGTGTCGGCTAGCTGTATACGTATATACGCACGAGGAGGGTTTGTACAACGCGTGGCAAGGCTTAATCGATGACTCGGCGTTGCGCGGCGAGCGCGCCCGGCCTCCCTCGTTCGGTATACAGACTCTCTCTCTCTCTCTCTTTCTCTCCGCGGGGCTGCAAAGTCATTAGCCGGTTAATCGTGTGTGCGAGCTTAATGTTGCGTCAACGAAGGAGTGACTCTCTCCCTGTGGGAGTGAACCTGCCCAACTCTCCCATGCCGCCTCGGCTCTTTAGCCCTCTGCCTTCTTTTTTCTCTTCTTCTCTCTTTTCTTCCAGCCGAGCTTCTTCTATGGGCTACTGCCTGATATTTATGGCCTGTATTGGCAGAAACGAGCTGCTACGCATCACACACGTCATTGCGCGCTTTCTCTGAGAGCATGCCTTGCTCTCTCTCTCTCTCTGTGTACGTGTGCCTCGACGACCATTCGAGAAATGATTGCTATAAATTCTTGGGTGGGAGGGAGCGGGTTGTCACGAGGTGCGGAGTCTATGCTTTGATTTTATGGACGGTAATTCACCGATGATTTCTAGGCTTGGACGAGCTGTGTTGCTTGATTTCTAAAGTGTCGTTATGCCGTGTTGTTGGGGGGGGATGTTTGATTGTAATGCTTCTTGAGTTTGAATTTAATTATGGAGGTTTTGTGTTGGCGTGAGTAGTTTTTAATTGTTATTTGGAAATGTGTTGGTAGGTTGGGTAATGTAAGTTAAATTGTGCGGTTTTCTTTTTCTTTTAATGGGGTACTTCAAAAAGCGCATGTATACAGTTTGCAGAATAATTGCCGTATTTTTCTTGCTTTTTCTCTTTTAAATTCTTATCTTTAAACTAAACGTGAAGAATCGCGCTATCCAACAAATCTCTCGAAAAGTCATCGTCTTTCTTACACCGAAACAAAAACGAGCTTGAACGGAAAAAAGAACAATGATAGCAAACAAAATGACTTGAAAACTTTCAGGTCTGGTAAATGATGGCTCTCTTTTCCAAAAAAAGCTTTGCAAAAAAGTCATCTCAAAATCGCCAAGAAAAAGAAAGAAAAAGAAGAAGAGTAGAAAGAGACTTGGAAATCACGAAGCCACGCTATTACGGCACGCGTACGGAAGGGGTGTAGGAGTTGATGTTTGCAGGGATGGCGGTATGGTCGTCGTTCTCGTGCACACGACGCGAGAGGAGAGAGCGAGAAAGAGAGCTTCGGCAAAAAGGCGAGAGAATTTCCTGAAAATCCTTTCTGAGGGGCCTTATTGCCGTCATTATCTTGGAGTGGCCTCTCGCGGCCCGAGCGCGTTGTCCCCCCTCCCACTCTCTCTTTCTCCTCCTTCCCTTTTTTTTCTTCCGTCCTATGCCGCTGCTCTTTTTCTCATACTCAAGCTGATGCAACCACGTGAAGAGCCTCGAGTTCTTTCGCCCGATGTCGCTGTTGACTATAACGAGGCGATGCGTAAGCGACCGAAAGATACGTAGCTGCACTTTCTTCGCCGGCGATGAGATCGCTAATTATTCTATTCTAACAGTTGTTTTTAACATGGAAAATAAAGTCACGAAAGGTCATACTAATTAAAGCTGGTAGAAATGTACCTTAGACAGCTGTAGCTGTAACGTGAAAGTTCAAAATAAGTAGAGTTGAGACGTTTTCGTCAGACAACGGCTAACACGAATCCATCAAAAAGCTCAGGCTGGCAAAGAGTGGGACCGCTGGAGTGAAAAACAGAAAAGGGAGGAGGAAAAAAGAGATACAGAAGCGGCAAGGTAGCAAGCTCGGTCGCTCGGTTATACGGAGCGTAGAGCCGGAGAAGCCGGAGGAGGAGAGAAAGGACGGAAGGCGGGCGTGCGGCTGCACGGAGGAGGACAATCAGTGGTATTCAGGTCCCTCCGGGTTGCGAGGGCTACGCGGCATAGGCACACGCTTTCTTTCTCTCTCTCTCTCTCTCTCTCTCTCTCCCTCCTCTTTCTCTTTCACCCCTGGCTGCGAACGGGGGATCGATGCCGCCCCGGCGTTACACTCGCTTTCCCGCCTACTGCCTCTTTCTCTCTCTCTCTCTCTTTCCCTCCTTTTTTATCTTCATCCTCGCGCCGTTTTTCTCGGCCGCCTATCTCCGCCTTACCACAAAAATCCCAGGATGCGGCAACCGGAGCTCGTTATGCCATCCCTCCTCCCGGCGCTTTACCTTTTTCTCAGTCTTTCTCGGTCGTAAATTGGAACGCGAATCGAAACTCACAGGTGTGTGTATATCAGTTTTACTTCAAGTTCGGTATGGGATCGTCCAACACCGAGAGAGAGCGGATTTGTATCATTCCTAGCGGATACCACTCGGTCCGGTCGGCGCGCCGGTGTTTCGGTTAGTCGCGAATTTCCGAAAATTATACATTTTCCGAGACCGATATCCGTCCTCGACTCCCCTCTGGCAAATTTATATGCGTGGAATTGAACTTGGTTTTACTTGATGTTATAAATACCGAATTCTATCACAGTCGAGTATTCACAAAGACCTATGTATTTTTACAAAAATTAACCTCGCGAACAAGTGATTATTAGTTTTTGAAAAATAGAATTCTAATAATTCGCAAAGTTTTGAACGAAACTCAGCGCGATAATAAATTTTCTCGTTTTCATTAAATTTCCAACATGGACGCGAGAAATTCTCGTTAAGCTTTGACGATGCTCAGGGCTGTTTACGCGGCCTGCTGCCGCTGCTAGCTGGTGCAAACACAGACTAGCAGAAAGCGCTAGAGCGAGAGAGCGCGAGCGAGGGAGATGGAGCGCTCTTGGCGTAGTATCATCCCACAAAGGCCTGACCTACTTCAGCCTTCGTATTTGCCGCACTCGAGAGCAGCAGCAGCAGCAGCAGCAGCGGCGCGCAATTATATCGGGCCAGCTCGGCACAAAGCCCCGGCTAAATTAACTCCTTAACGCTAATCTCCCCTTGAGCCCTCCTACCTCAGGCCCTTCGCCTCCGTCGATTCTCCAGAGCATCTTTTTCTCCCTCTCTCTCTCTTCCCGAATCCAATTCGTAGCCGTGCAAGATCGTGTCCAGTCGTGAGGAACAGCTCAGTCGTTATGTTTCCGCGCCTAAGCGCGGTGGTATCCCGTGTTGCGTATTATAGGTGCTCGGATCGCGTCTCTCTTCCTCGTCGCATGCTACAGCAGCAGCCGGCACGAAAGAGCGCTCTCCCGACGCCGGCAGTAGCGACTGATCGATGTGTCGCCATGACGACGCTTCCGCCACCAGTCATCCAGCCGCTCTCTCTCTCTCTCTCTCTCTCTCTCTCTCTCTCTCTCCTCGTCCCGTGTATTTCTCCATCTCTGTCACTTGCGCGCCCGCGTTAGCTGCTACTCGACGTATACACACCAATCCTGTCGACTCCTCAGACTCCAAACTTGTTGGATGTTGCGGGGTTATTCTTTTCGAATAACGCGTCTGACGAGAGATCGTTGCGAGAGCTTTGACGTTTACCAAGGATTTTTGCAATAGTGACTACACAAGCGTTTGCTGATTTCCAGATCAAAACTGCCGGAGAGAAATTTTGATTCTCCGTATCAATCCGCGGTAATGAACTTGGCGAACTTTGATTTAAAATAGAAAAAAAAAAAGGAGAAAATGGTGCGGTAGGTAAAAAGCTTCATTATCTTAGCGAGAGCCAAAGTTAATAACTGCGGCCGTAAATCGCGCGGAATATCGGAGAGCCGAGAAAGTCTTTGGGAAGAAAAATGTCACGGACATATCAATGAAGTTCCATCAGACAAGTTCGCTTGCGAGAGGGAGCTGGGCGATTGCGAACGCGTAACTCGGTACGCTAAGCGGCGCGGTCGTTAGTGACGTTGATAAAGAGCTTAATTACACGGCGTAATTACCGCTCCACATTCTGACCTAGTAGCGCAGCTCTCTCGCTCGCCTCCCCCCACTGCGCAAATGAATTTCAGTTGCCAAAAGTCCACCAGACAACCTTTACGTCACCCATACCCTTCCTCGTCTATGACAGCTTTTTTTATGGATAACTCGAATACGTGGATTTGTACACAAACTTACATTACCTTTTCCTATACTAATTTTTATTAATCAAATAGATTTATCCGTCTCTGGTAATGAAGCATTTTCTCGCGATTCTCCGAGCTGCATCTACAAGACTAGAAAAATGTGTACATTAGAGGCGTAGAGCGCTTAGAGGCGATGCAATAATAATTACTTATTGATTAACTGTTTGACTGTGCAAGCCCGAGAGTTAACTACGGCTAATCTCTGATTCGCAACGCGTCTCGTTACGTCCTGCTCGCTCGGCAATTCCCACAGCAACCCTCGAGAGAAGCAGGGAGAGTTAGTCTCTCTCTCTCTCACTCCGTACGGGGGCACCCTTCTCCCAACCGGCGCTAACACGGAATTAATATCTCGCGAGTTAGCAGAGAGCGGCCCGACAGAGCCGCCATCCTCTACTCTCGGCACCTCTCTCGCTCTCGCTCGAGAGAGAAGCCCGAGGCTGCCGGCCCCCGGAGCGGAAATGAGCGCGCGGATGCCTCTACTGCTGCTCCCGTATATACGCTGTCTCGCTTTTCCCTCTCTCAATCTCTTCCTCCCTCCCTCTCGTTCATCCACGCTACGGTTTTCTCTCTTAAGCGAACTTTGCGGGGATACGCGCCACTACCACGATCTCTCGTGTTTCCCTCTCACTCTCTCTCTCTCCCTTTTTCTCTCTCTCCTGCTTCTTCTCCGGCAGAGCCACGTTTTTCCTTTGGCGAAAGGGATAGAGGCGCGCGGCTCTCTCTCTCTCATTTTGCAGGAAAACCTGAAGCTCCATGGGATATTCTCTCTGAGACGAGATTTTAATTAATTTTTCTTTTTCTCCTTATACCATCCCTTGCTCCAGCCCTCCTGCCCTTCAGCTCGAAAATTTTCCGCATTACCTTCTTTGAGTTACAAAGGGATTTTAAGAAGCTTTTAAATTTTGCCCAGGTTTAGGTATATAATTCGAAATGCGGGAATCGCGCCGCTAGAGAATTCGAACGTAGCCTTACGCTGCAGGATCTCAATAACTGCATCTTAAACCAATACACTAACGTTTCCGGCGGAGACGCGCGCAGAGCAACTCTCTCTCTCTCTCTCTCTCTCTCTCCTGAGGGGGGGAGGGAGCGCACTCTGTATAGCCCATTTCGTTCATTTCCATTCGTCGCCGCCAGCTTCCGCGACACGAATTTGCAAAGGGAATATTCGTGAGTATTCGTATTTGTCGGGATAACGTTGAACTTCCGGGCGCGGTCGTTATTTTTCGTCGATTGCTGTGAAATCGATTTATAGATTAGAACGCGGCAGAAATTTTTCGATATGGCTTTTTCACCTTTTTTCGCCCCTCTCTTCCTCCGATTCATGATTACTTTTTACGCTTTAATTATTTTCTAAAAAAGAAGTCGACCACGAATGATTTTTATTTTTAAAAAAGAAGGAAAAACCTTTCGAAGGCATGATAAAAAATCAAGACCAACAAGCAAAACTCACGCGAAAAAGCCTTAATACTCGAGAGAAGAAGAGACAGAGAGAGGGAGAGAACTCCTCAGTATTCCAGTCGTTACGCAGTGAGCCCCATCGTCGGGACGATCCTCTTAGTTAGCCAAAAGTGGCAGGGCGGTCGGAGAGGCAAGAATAGCCGGACCGTAGGTCTTTGGAATTCGCGTCTCACCAGAGCCAAGTGCTCGTTCTCCCCCGCAAAAGTTTCTCTCTCGGGCTATGGACATTCTCTGCTCCAGGGCCCATTAATTACGTCACGGAATAACGCAGTCGGCTGGCTCAAACAAAAGGACGAGCCTCCGCAGGGGTTGGCCGCGTACACAAAAAGAGCGAGAGAGTAAAAGCCAAAGGCCCGATGTGCCTCGGCTAATTATCGCGCATTTGCATAGATTCGCGCTTAAATTCTCGACCTTCCGATTTTGAATTCGCTTAAGCCACGATGACGCGGCTCTCCCTCGTATATACGCAGTTTACGCGCATTACAAGTGAGCCCTGCTGAAAACCCGATACGCGATATCGTATTCTCCTAGAAGCGCATTGCTTGTACCGCGAAGAAAATTCGAATTCTCCGCGATAAGTTATATACACTTATATAAAGCCTCGGGAACATTTAGCAGCATGAAACAACGAAATTTTCGTATCTCTCCGCTAGCAAACGTGTAACATTTCGAAATTCGCGTGTTACACGAATGTTTCATTTCCTGCCGCGACTTCCTCTCTCTCTCTCTCTCTCTCTCGTCTCTTGACTTTTCTCGAAACTCGAACTTTGGAATTGCCTTGTACGTAGACGAGATTGCCCCGTCGTCTGGGCGCCTCACCCCCCACCCCTGTTACCACCTTTCTCGCGCGTACCCAATCGCGATCGTGTAATACACGCCTTGCATACACAGCCACCAAGACGTGATCGTGACTCCATTATACACAGAGCCTCACGTACACGAGTACAAACGAATCGATTTTGCGAATCACACAGTTACCCCGCGCGTGAAATTCCCTCGAGTAACCGGCCCTCTCATCCGGATTTCACTACATCGTCGTCTCTTCTTGGCTGTTGCTCGATAAACGAAATGCTGCTGTCTTTACATCAATCAAAATTTCTCCTTCGGATTCTTATGATGCAACCGATATACTGAATTTTAAGTATTATCGTCATTACACTGACATTGTTATGTAATTCCTCGATATAACGTCACTTAGATGTCGCTTCATTGCGGCTCTCAAAATTTTGGATAAACATTTATTCTGCCGCATTTTGACAGGTAGAAAAAGCAAAGGCTCGCAAAACAGTTTAAGCAAGCAGAGAGCTATACGAATAGACTCGAGCGAGGAAGATCTCTCGGGGGGCCGGTGCGTCTGTTTGTCATTTTAAAAGGACAATTTGGCAAACACGCGTTCTCGGCTTGACATGTTTGCCTGGTCTGCGCCGGGCACATCTCCTCCGCAACTGGCCCTCTCTCCGTTGAATTTTCAATTGATTCGCACCAGCCGCTGCGACTGGCTTGTCGATTACCATGGCTCTTTGTAGAAGCTCTACAAGCGTCTGTCTGCCTGTCTGCTGCTTAGATTTTTAGTTTAGTTGGGTAAACTAACCGATATATACTGTTACATTTCGTCACATCTTTACCCCATATCTTTATATTTCATGTGACATTACAAATCTGTGGTATCATATTTTTACTAACTCATTAAATAATAATCCAAGAAGCTACATCGCGCGTAACGTACATTGCGCAACGTACCTGCTTTCGCGGTCGCGGTCAAGGATGTCAGGAGGGCAGAGCAAATTCAATGCGCGAAATGATCCGCTCGAAGCTCTGGAAAAAGATAGGGGCGTGGGTGTCTCTCTAAGCTTTGAAAAAAAAAGAATGAGCCCGCGCACGAGAATAAGAAGAAGAGAATAAGCGAGAGAGCGAGAAAGGCAGAGAAGAGGTATATATGCCGTGTAGGGTAGCCCTACAGCGGGGCGCGCACTTAAGCTCGCCCCCAAGCGAGCGCGTAACAAAGTGGCATCGGTTCTTATCGTGTTACGGGCCCCGTCGAGTCTCTCTCCCCCTGCTCTTCTACCCGCGACCGTTCCCCCCATCCCCATAGCCAAGCGAGCGCGCGCCGTCGGGCCGCAACAATAGCCCGGGCCGTCATGCCTCATGCGCCGCACAATAACGCGCTCCCTTCTCCCGTGATTTACCCCTCCTCGCCACAATACTCCGCGTGTGGCCCTCTCGCCTCGCCCTTAGGCCTCTCTCCTCATAACGCGTATCTCGAGATAATGTCCTACACTCTCCCGTATATACGCGTCCGCAGCGCGACGACGACGCTCCGTTGAGCCTATCTTCGCGCACGAGAGAGAGAAAGAGGGATGGAGTTTAGAGCTCTATGCTCTTTTTTCCCCCCTTACGAAGGACTGGAGAAAGCTATCGGTCGTTTCCCCTCCCTATGCTCTCGTTTGGTCATGGACGAAATAATAGGCTCGCGTGGCTCGGCCGCTTTGTCTTTTCCGTGAAGCAGAGTGAGAGAGAGAGAGAACGACGAAATCTTTAAGCGGTATAAGTGCTGGATGATGTACACGGCTAACTACGCCAAGAAAAATGGGATTTTAACCGAATTTCAAGCGCTCCGCTTGTTCTACGAGACGGAGAGGGAGAATTACTTTTTGACTTTGATACTCTGGTGATTTCTTGACTCGAAGTTGGTGGGTTTGGAATTTTCTTGAAAGATCTTGGTGGTTTTTTAATAAACAATGATGAAATATAATTCGAACGAAAATGTGCTTTCCAATTTGTGTAACATCATGTTGACTAACTTATCGGACTTATCGGTCGACCGTTCAAGTCTCTCATTCTCGGTAACGCGGTGTATAGACGAGAGAAGCCACAGATAATTCCCCCGAGCCATTCAATTTGCCCACAATGCCATTCAAGCAGATCGTAAAAGCGCACTCCGACACGCCCTTATCTTCAAAACCCTCGCTACAGCGTCGAGCACGAAAAAAAAAGAAGGTCAAAAGCAGCGCTAGGAAAATCGCGAGGACGATAAGCTATACAAAAAGGAGACATCGAGAGCACACGGTGATCGGATTTCATCGAGTGTCACCGAAAAGTCATCCTACAGTAGGAGAGAGAGGGAGATTCAAACGAGTATATTATTGTCCGGATAGTTGCGAGGGATGAGCCGGGGTCAAGAGAAATAATCTGCTCTTTGAGAGCGCGATAATTACGTTATTCCCATGTGTGGCCCAAGCGAGAGAGAGAGAGAAGTCACGGGAGGGTGATCGCAAGGTGCCCTGCTGTGCGCGCGCGCGCGCGCCGCTGCAGTTATGCGAATGAAGGGTGGGGGAGGGGGAGGTTGAAGTTCGCGCGAAAGAATATGCCGCGCGTCGTTCTGGGCTGGATTTATTTTGGGAACCAAGCCTGCCGAGCGTGAAAATTGATTGTTGCCCGGACAAACGGCAAAAGGGGGCTTTGTGGGAAAATGTTTTGCTTCCGCAAATTAAGCTGGCGTCATCTCTTGGACTTTTCGATTTATGTTAGTGGATACGTACGTGGCGCATGGAGCAGTGGGGCAACGGATATAGGTAGAGTCTCTTACCCGATGTCCCTCGGGAGATTTGTTACGCTTCTCTCTCGAGTGGCTCATCACGATGCCATGGACGTTCTGGATTTAGTCGAGTTTACACGTAGGGGCTAATGTTGTTTTTATATATGTAGGGGATTTCTCGAGTGTCTTCATAATGTATCATCTTAATTTGATGACTCCACTGCTACACATTACAAGCTATTCTAAATTTTTTTTACAAGTTTAGTATTAATTGCAATATTAAAAAGTAAACTGTTTATTTTTTATAAAAATAAATACACTATTCTAACTCCAAGCGTCTTGAATTCGTTTCAAATCAACTCCATGGCAGCAAACGATATACCGAGTCACAGCTTTACGAGGGACTATATTAAAATAATTCCAAAAAATTAACACCGGCTACGAGACAGAGAGCTTATGCTTAACGCGCGTCAATCAACACATCGATCTTTCTCTCTTTCCGGCCATACCACCCGCGCATAATCCCAGCTAATTTTAACTCTCGACGCTACTAGTCGCCCGTCCTTCTCCCGCCCCCCTACTCCTTCAACGCGCTCCATGAATGAGCAATCGAGAGACTCGAGGACAAAGCAGTATAGCTCGCACGGGCTCCCGATAATACACAGCGGTGCAGAGTTCGCCGATCGAGAGAGACAGCCACGCGCCACCGCCACGCGACCACCTCGCCACTCCATCCCTCCCTCCCTTCGGGCCCTTTATTTCTATCCCAACGGCGCATTTAACGCGCGATCGCTTCTCGAGTGCCGTCTGCGCTCGCGTGTGCCCTTTTTCGGGAGAAGGGGGGGGGCCTGCTCATAAATCCCCGTCTAGGTGGGTAGCCCACACACACACACCCCAGCATATACGCTCGGCACGCGTGTACTGTCTATATCGCTTCTCTCTTTCTCTCTGTGTATATACACCGCTGGGACTTGTGGGGCTTGAGGGTGAAATTTTTGTAAACATACACGAGAAGAGAAGTTTGAAGGAGAGGAAGGAAGTTGATGAGGTGTGCGGCTGGTCGTCGAGAACGGATACGACGTGGGAATATACGCTTTGGAATGGGAGATAGCGATTTCGGATCATCCGGCTGTACTTGGAGAAGAGGTTTTAATTGAGAAACTCAAAGTCGAGTCCTTTAAAACAGAGCATTGCTACAACAAGCCTAGGAAATTTCAGTCACGTACTATCGCGCAGAAACAAAAGGTATACTTTCAAGCGCGTACTCTCGAGGCTCGGTCAAAGCGCTCGCGGTGCACGGGCGTGAATCACGGGCTTTCTCTGAATTAATATGCTCAAAGGGGCCTACTCGAACGCGCGGCCGAGCGCAACGAGTGCAACACTTGCCCGGAAACTTGTGCGCCTGGACACTCCTGGCCCTGCCTGTGTATGTAAATCATGGAGATTTTGCTGGTCATTTGTCAGCACGCGATAAGAACTCGATCGACATTTGTTTATTGTAAAAGGAAGGAATGCTTTTATTCTCAACTGATCCGTGGGATGAATAAAGAGATGGAGCACTCGAGTGTTTTTCATGCAGAGGGGTTAAATGAAGACGTTTGCGAGAATTCCACCTCGGGAAAATTGAGGATAATTGTGATTACGTTGGTTTGGCGTTAGTTTGACCCAAGAGAGCGAGTGTTGCTGTCCGCTCGGTCAGAGAGCCAACACCTGTCGTCGCGGAGAGCGACGTGTTGAACTTGTTTTTGCACGGCATTGCATTTGCATAAATTTAACGCTTACGCGACGAGAGAGGGTGTTTCTGAGGCTCCGTCCAGCGTACACGCGGTTGCGAGGCAATATTTCCGGCTTTTTTTATAGCTCCTTCTTTTCCATTTTCAAGAAGAACAGCTGTAAAGTAGAGAGAAAAAAATATACGCATATCAGCCTTGAAATAATGAGAAATACACTCGCTTCGCGAAATATGTATTTTCACGCTTTATCCGCCCCTTCTCCCCGTCGTCAACTAATCAATCAAACTGAAATAGCACGAGAGCCCGATGCCGGAAATTCCGTCGCAAAACGTTCTGGCCTCAGAAAACCTCCTCTTCCTTCCCCGACGTAATCGCGAAAATCCGAAGGCGCGCGCGCGTACTCGACACATCGTGTGGGTCCGGCTTGTGCTTTCCTCAAAAGCGGCCCCAAATTAAAACAATTTCCTGGGGCGGCTCGGCCGAGGGTGTTTGAGTCAAAGACGCAAGCCGGCAGGTCGTTGCGGAGGAGGACGGGGGCGTCGAGGGGAAGAAGCTGGTGGGAGGCAGATCCGAGCGCCTCTCCTCCGCGGGATTTCCGAGTGTGCAGCTCCGGCCGGAGGCCTCCCTCTCTACGTAAAAAGGCCAGAGGTTGCGCAGACGCTTGGATCGAGGCTCCACCCCAGGGCGTGGGCGGGTCTCCGCTCGCGTTCCCCACCACTCTGGAAGCGGGGGTAGCGGCTCGAGAGGGGCTTGTATCGTCTAGCTGTTGTCGAGAGCGAGCTGGAGATATACTCTACCGCGTGCTGTCTCTAGGCGAGAATCGTCTGCTCTCGAGCGGGTGTGTAGACGTCGAGGGCGTAGCCGTGTGGGGCGCGCGCCGATCCCCCACCGCAGACGGACGGCGGGGAAGGCAGGCGCGCGCCTGTGCAGACGACTTTTTGAAATTCGCGGAGCCGAGGGGGCACTTCCAGTAGCGCGGAAAGTACACGCCGAGGATGATCGGCCACGGACGCGTGCTGCTGCTCCTGCTACTTGCCCAGACTTTACGTATCTCCGAATAAGCCTCGCGTTATTCTTTTGCTCGTTCTTCCGCGCGTCAAGTTGTTGCGTCGTTTGGGCCTTGTCGACGGCAACGAGTCGGAGGAGAGTTGTCTGTGATTGAACACGCCCGGCAAGCCGTGATATGCGGCGCGCAAGCGAGGGATAATACGAGAGAGAGAGAGAGAGAGAAAGAAAGAGAGAGTAGCGAGAGAGGTACGCAGGCGCGCCCCCAGGATCGACCGCTCCCCCGACGCCGGTGGCGGCTGATCCTCGCGCCAACTGACCCAGCCCGCTAGGCGCTCTCGGGCTATGCTCGACCTCAAGGCCAGCGGCAGCACGGCCGCAGACTTACCGCGCACGACCGCATTCACCAATCTCTCCATGCTCTTCGCTGGTATGTCTAGATCTTTATAACTACTTTACTCTACCAAACATTTTTCTGCTTTTATCGTTACTCAGTTCTCGTAAGTGTGCGATAAAAAACGGGGTTTATACTCCTTAGCGGTGCTCTTGAAAATGTTTATATTTATACTATACAAGTTACTGTTTTGTTTTTTTAATTCACGCTGTACTGTAATACACGATAAAAGCACAGCAGTGACACGAGTTGGTTAAAATTTAAGTGAAAAATCCCGATAAATGTCAGGCGTCCAAAAGAAAAAAAAACCAAAGATTTACGTGCCGGACATCTCTGATAGCCTACGACTCTACACACATCGTTGATCGAAGCAGCCGATCGCTCTATATAAATGACGGATCACAGTCGGTCGGATAAACTAAATCGCCGACATAGCCATCCGCTCGTCAAACAGAACGAACAAAAGCTCGGAAAAAGCCGGCCTATCACTCTTAAAACTGCCGCATCCAACGCAGCATAACCCCCCTCCGTCGATGGGACAGCTCAGCTTTCGGAAAAAGCTAAAGTCTACTAAACACACAGAGTGTCCGTTTCCCGAAAAGGGCTGACCAGGTTGATCAGTCGAGAAGAAAAAGGGGCGAAGAGGGGTAGGGCAATGTCGCGATGAAATTCGAAGCTTCATTAATGGACTGACCAAGAGGTGTATACGTACTGCTGGGATGAGGGGGAGAAAGAGAACTGCTCGTGTCTGTTTGCTCGTCCTGGCTATATCTCTCTCTCTGCGAGCGACGGCCGGCGGGTTTTTCGCGCGATCGGCGCAAACACGCGGCCCGGCGCGCCAATAACTGCCAAATGAAAATATATCTGTCGGCAAACACTGGCCCCTTGTGGACACAGTAGCGGCGCTAGCGCTAGAGTAAGCGGTCAAATGGGCAGGAGGTGTGGGGCTGGGTAAGGGCGGGGGGGTATGTTGCTAGTAAGTGGAAATAGAGTGAAATAGATGGCGGAACGCACGGTCTGATTTTTTTGCGCTTTTTAGATGTGTATACGCCGAGGGAGATTTATATTTTTAGCGGATCTTTTTTTTTTCATTTTTCCTTTGTGACTCTTGGAGTTATTGAACTGAAAAATTTGTGTGTTGCTTAGGGCTTTGTTATCAATGTATCGGAGTTTATTTCGTTTTATCAATTATTTTCATCGATTTGTTTTTAACTCGTATTGCTTTAAAAAGATATAGTATAAACGTTTACTTGGCTATATTATAAAGCTTACAAGAGCATGTAAATTTTTAACAAAAGAAAAACGCAGAAAAAAAACTAGAGTGTGCATTTAACTTTGCAACAAGAACTCTTTATTTCGCTATTTAAAATCATCAAGCAAGTAGTAATTCCGTAACGAGTCAGCCAACTCGAAAAACATAAGATTTAAAAAAAAACACTTTATCATCGCAGCATAGTATATTCAACCAACAAACTTCGCAAGAATAGAGACAGTCAATACCCAAAAAGCTCATGTTTGATGTGCAACGAGCGAGAAAAGGCGACGTTCAGGAGAAAAGGGAAGAGCTGAGCAAGTGTGCGAGAATATAAGGGACGAGAAATCCCCGAAGCAAGGACAATAAAAATGAAGTCGCCTTGAGAACGAGCAGCGGTCCGATGCGTCTTGATTTTTATACGATTGGCCCCTCGGGTAAAAGAGGAGGCGAAAAAAAATAACATATTGACCCGGCCAGTGTTGACATTGGCGATTAACACGAAATTTCGAGCCGTAAGGTCGCATTGGATTTTCCTGCGCGCACGAGACCCTGCATTATTTCTTTTTTATACAAAATTTTATAGAATAATTAAACATTAATAAATTTATTATAAACGTATAACGAAAAATAAACAAAAAATAACTCTAAAGAGTAAAGCGCTAAATCATCTCTCTCAACTTTTTATTTTGACACTCTATAGTGGGAATAATTCGCAGGGAATTAAAAGTGATTAACGCACAGCCCATATAATCAAGCCAGAGTCGAAATTTAATTACCAACGCTTGCTTCTTTTTCTTCTCATTGCAGATGCCAGTAGTTCGTACAAGGGTGGCTGGAGCCACGCCACGTCGCCAGCCCCTGGACAGGGTGAGTTTGCGTCTTCTTTTTTTTCTCCCCCTACCCTATATATAATCCACCGAGCTTCATTTTATTTGTCTCTTTGGCTAACTTTTAATTATCGTGCTCTCCCCCTCTCGTCTACCACTTATTCGTCAGCTCGTTAGTACGGCCATTAACACTATACCAAGAGCGTTAATGCGGCACCTTTACACTTGAAACTCGACATTTTTATAACACTAAAGTATCAATCATTCTCGCGCGCGCTCGAGTCAAAAGATCCCCGCCACGAAAACGTAAACGAGTGTGTGCCTATGTGTGTGTGTGTCTGTAAAGTGGATGCAAGAACGAGCGGGCAGGTGAGAAAAGCCGGCTAACAGCTTGCACGGGAGAGAGTGTGAGAAGACCCCAGGAACAACGAGTAGAGAAAGAGAGAGAAAGGTGTAGGAGAACGGGGGTGGGGGTGTGAAGAGTAGTGCAGCGCTTTGTGGCGCGTTGAACCGCGCGCAAGGTGCTTTGTCGAGAGGTGTGCCCCGGGGCCGCGTTTTCTCGCGCGTTGCCTCCACAGAGAGAAAGAGAGAGGGAGACATCACAGAGAGAAAGCCGCGCCCGCGGGCTTTCTCTCTATCTCTCGGCTGCTTGTTACGAGAGCGCTTTGCTGCTGTGACAGCGGCAGCGGCAACCTATGAGCTGAATCTTGTTTGGCCGAGCCCGCCGGCTGTGCAGCTTGACTGCTGCCTTCGTGTCTATATAGCTTCACCTCTCTGAGAGCTTCGGATAACGGGATGAATGTGTATATAAGCGCGCTTTGATTTTTCGAGGGTGAATATTCATGTTTTAGGGTTGCGCAAGTTGCGCGACAATGAAAATAGGGTTTTTGCGTTTTTGTAACACGTTCAAATGGAAACTTGGCGTTACGTGTACTTCGAGCGTAGTTTCTGGACTAACTTCGCAACTCCGGGCTTGGCTTGTTAAGCTTCAGACGCGCCGTCGCGAGAGAAGATTCACGAGGCCCGCAAACTCCCCAGAGAGCTTTGCTATAACAATAGCTCTTTCTCTCTTTCGCTCTCGTGTCTCCTCCGAACGTCTCTCTGTGTCGCTTGGAACCGCAAGCTCGAAGAGGTGCGCGCGTGTCCTGGCTTAGCTTCAGGGCTGTATAGCAGCAAAGTAGCGCGTCTGTCGGTGACAAGGGCGCGAAGAGAGAGAGAGAGCCGTCGCAGCAAACGCAAGCTGACCGCCGGCTCGTCGGCGGACCGTGAAATTGAAATCACAAAGGAAACGCCCCGAGATGAAATCCCGACTCGGCTCTGCGTGTTTTCTTTGATGCTCTGTACCCATACTACTTGACGCACGCGCGCTCCGCTGGATTTTTCCTTTTTTTTAACGGCTTTGGGGTTGGCTTTGATTGCGGTGTACTTGCCACACTCGTAGGGATGATGGTGTTTTTTTTGCTACGATCGAGATATTAGCTGCGAGCTCATCGGTACACTGGCTATTTCGTTAGAATTAACAGTAGAGAGTTTGTTGTTCGCTTGGAGGTTTTTCTGTGGATAAAATAACACGTGGCAAACTATTAAAGTGACTCGCATAATGGAAACATCGAGATTAAAACGATTTTTTTCCTCCGCACCTGCAAGCACGCGTTATATTTTATCACTGTCACGGAGAAAAGTCACGTTCCCCGAAAATCCACGCCTGCCTATCCATCAAACATCCCGGACTGCATGCGGGAGAAAAGAAAATTCAAGTGGGCCTCATTAAATACACATTTCCACAAGTCATATACCCTCCACGATCAACAATTCGACAATCAACCACCTCTTAATTATCCCAGCACCGCTAAGAAAAAAAAAAGAAGCGAAACAAGCGCATGTTCAGTCTCTGCTACGAGCTCGTCTCAAAGCCAGAGCGAAATAAAGAAAACGGGGAATAAGCGACAGAGCAGAACTATCCAGCGCGAGAGACAGTAAGAGAGCGAGAAGAAGAAGAAGAAGGCGGCAGGCTCGCGGCAGGACACCAGGAAGTCACGCGACGCTCGCTTCCCCCGGGGGCTGGCTAACGTAAGAGGGAGGGGGGGATTACGTGTCGTGCACGCGTCTCCTCGACCGCGGGTGGCCGGCTTTTTTACGTTACCCACGCTCGCGTATCTTGACTCTTTCTCTCTCTGCACTTATCGCCCTGGTGTCAAGTTCATCGATTTCTCTTTTTCACCCCTACCGCCACCACCATCGAGCAGCTGGTTTTACGGCGCCGGATTTATGGATACTCATTCTTCGGCGTGCTGGTTCGCGCTTCTAAAGGTGTGTGTTTATGTCCGCCTCGGAGGTTTTTGGTTGAGTCTATTTAGGTATACAAGCTACTATTACGGAATCGCCGGTCGATCGGGAACGTCCTTGATGCTCGGATGTCTGCAGTCTATCTAGAGGCTGTTATCATATGCGATAGATTATCTCGAGAGTACAGCGGAACTCGAGTCACGTGTTTCTTTTTCAATAGTTTACAGAGATATAAGTTTCACAAGCATAAAGAGCGTAGAGGAAAAAATTTGAAAATAAAAGCCATCTCGTGGCGATCGGCATCGAATTGTTTATATCGAGCGAGCGAGGGCAGAGCTATACAATCGCGCGCATACAATCTCGACTACATCTCGGCGCGCTGACCATTCGTCTGGCTCCTCTACTACTTACAGCCCGCCTCCTCCGTCCTTCCTTCCTTCCTTCCTTCCTCCGGTGCCCAGAGCCGTATCTACACCGGCCGTCTATGGTAATTACCTACCTCCCCTTGCCCCCCCCCCCCTCTATCCAGCGCAAACTTTCTCTGGCGTGACTATCTAACCGCTCTCGCGCACCACCTGAGCCTCGGAATATTAAAAAGGGAGAGCGAGAGGGCAAAAAATAAAGGAACAGCGGTACGCGTGCGTGCCCTACGATTAACTTGCTGCTCGGGGAAAAATGGTGGGAGATTAAAGGTCAATTTAGAAGTCGAGCACGCGCGTGCCAGCTGAGAACGGACCATACCTGACTAGGTGTAAAGGTGCGGCTAGCTTATTAGAGGCCCTATAAGCCTACACCTCTCCCTCCTACTCCGTCGATCGCCGATATACGCGCCCCTGGGAAAATCTCATTAGCACCGATGTCGATCACTCCCTCTCTTTTTTTTCTAGCTCCCCTTCTATTCTACAATTTGCTTTTGTTGTAACTCATTTTGATTTCTTTTTTCTCTTTTATTCGTCTCGCTTTCCTAAAAGGTCAACCGTATACATTATTTCTTATTTTCTATTTTCCACTTGTGTAGCTAATTGTAAAAATATCACAAGAACTACATAAATCAATTCTTCGTGAAGCTTATATAAAAAAAAGAGAAGTTACGCGTCGAAAAAGGGAAGAACATCGAGATTCTCTCTCTCTCTCAGCAAGGATATAGAAGCCCCAACGAGGAAGCGCAATCGTGGGCAATCGAGCATGCAGAGGCGACACGAGTCCGAAAGAATAAGAAATAATCGCCGGGCATACATGTTCGTAGAGCCACACAGATCCACATCTGTATGTGTGAGCGCGAGGACGTACGCGGGGGTGATGTGCGCAATTTAGCCTCTGCCGAATTCTCCCTTGAGCATATTGCCTTGCGGCGTCGCGGGACCGTATTATGCCCTCCCTAACGCGCCTCAGCAACGTGTGTGTATATATATATAGAAGTCGCCACGTGCCTATGCGTGACGCGTTCACGCATCACTGCGCCAGCACTACCCCCCGCTCGTATATATCGCTTCCTATTCATCGGCCGGGTGCTGCTGGCTCTCCCTCGCGTCTCTCGTGAGCGTTGCTACTTTTTAGCGGGCTCCGAGCGCGACGACGACGAGCTCGAGCGGGAATGGAGTGCGTACACTCGATGGGCACTTCTTCTTGCTGGATGGCTCGCTTGCGCCTAGGATACGTATATAGTCGATGTAGGGTACTCGAGAGAAAGAGAGAAAGAATCCCTCGGAAAGGGATGATTTGACGAACTGCTGTGGATTGGCACTCTTGAAGAACTGATGCGGCTGCTGTGGGGTAAAGAGATAGCGAGATCGCTAATGCACTTTCGGATACGCTTCAAGTTTAATCGGGATGTACGTTATATTGTTTGAAGAAAAAGATGGAATAGTAAAAAAGAAAATGTTGAAAGAAAGCTTAGAAAAAAAAATCTCACGAGATAGAGCGTGCAGAGTGGGGGTTTTCAGGTATAGAGCGAGAGAGAAAGAGTCAACTAGTAGCGACAAGCAGCGTGGTTTCAGCGCCGCGGAAACAGTCCTCCCCCGTTTCCGGACTTGTAGCCCTCTGGGACCTCCGGCGATCCCGGTCACGTCACACTTCAGCCACCCCCCAACACACACCTCACTTGAGAAACTCGCTCTCTTTCTCTCTCTCTCTCAGATTTATATAAATGTACGTACACTCGAGAGGGTCAGCGGCACGTGTCGGCTCGTAAAAACAATAGGGGACCCAGGCCGCGTGGCAGCGATGCAGGTAGAGCGTGAAAAACTCGGCCCCTCTCCCCTACAACCGAGGCTGTGCACGTACACACACGCCGATATAATAACTTATCGATCTAATGGCTCAATTACAGTTTACTCTCTCTCTCTTTCGCGCGCACACGCGACCACCTACGCCTTGTCTCTCTTTTTTCTTTTTTTTTGTTCGGCCCAGTAGCTTTTGCAAAAGGCACACTTTAAAACTATTAGCCCCCGGGGGCTTTCACGGGGTGGGCTACTGTTTAATGTCGGGGCTCGATTTTCCTTAACGAGAGGGTGATGGATTTCGCTCCGTGGCTTTAATGCTTGTTTTGCGCGCGGCGTGATTTGAGTTTGATTGCGTTTTCATTGATTTTTTATTGACGCGCGTTTGTTATTTATTAATATGTCACGAATATGTGTTTTATGCAATGAATTTAATATCGATTGACTATACGTTTGACTTTTGGTAGTTTCAAATCTTGAAGTTTAGTATCTACATCGAAAAAAAAGAGAAAAAAAAGTCAAGGGTATTATTACAGCCGATAATAATCCCGAATATCGTGTAATCCAGCCACTCGTACATCGAGAGCGAGAAATCAACGAGCAGCGGTGTAGCTTAGTCGAGGACCCCCGGGAAAATCCTGTCCGAATCCGGGGACTATAACTCGGGGAGATATTTTTACGAGAAAACGAGCTAGTTTTCGGCAAAATCAATTGTCTCTCTCGTAGAGGGTTGCTCTTTCCAGACTACAGCGGTGCGAGCATGTGTGGGCGCAGGGAGGAAAGCGGCGCGCGCGGCCGGGCGAGTTCCGACAGATGCCGGGTTTAAGTAGCAGTTGGTGTGCGCTATGTTAAACAATTCGATTTGCCGCGGCTGATTGGAGCAAAAGGACGAGAGAGAGGCACGGCTGAAGGAAGGAAAAAAGGGCCGAGGAAGGGTATGCCTAGGGTTCTGTACGTGTGTGCGTGGGTGCGAAAGCCCGCCCGGAGATAGGAGGAATTCGGGGATCCCCGCCGGTCGTCGGGGGGGCTACGCCGCAATCAGTGTAGCCGCGGGGTTTATTTTGCGCCTCTGCTCTTTCTCTCTTTTCCTCCTCACATATCCCTATCTCTATAACTCTCTCACTCATGCTCCTTTGGACTTTTCTTATTCGCCTAGCTTGAGATCTCCTTTGTGCATTATTCTCGCGACTGTTCTCCTGATTTTTCTTCGATCTCGCTCGAGTTTACTTTTTTTCCCTTTGAGGAAATTCGGGTCTTTGCCGTCGTATTTGATCCGCATTGACGAGGTCGAATTGTTTTCGGTAAACTCGAAATAAAACCAAGTCTTTCTGTCGTCGATAAACGACAAAACGCTCGCTGCGTGCACTCTTCTCTTTTAAAAATATTTTTCTTAATCCTTCAGTCTCTCGACTAAATCATCATATATCGCTTCCTAACCAACACCTTGGTAAATTAAACCATTACTCCGGGAGGTGGGCATCAAAAAGCGCAAGGATTGACCAGCTCTGTAGCTGTCGGGCAGGAGCACAGCACGCGAGAGCGTGTCCAGCTCTTGGGAAGCTGCAAAAGGGATTGCTCGCGCATTCACGAGCAATTACACGGCAAAGGGGAGTGTGGGGCTGAGAGAGAGAAAGAGTGAGGGGGCGTTGACAGGAGGGGGTAATCCCGTTAGGCCGAGAGCGAGCGAAAGCCTTTGGATCAAAGGAGCCGCTGTTCCGCGCCGCTGACGCTCTTCAGACGCGACAATGGCTCGCGGCCCGGGCTTTGGGCTTGTTGTGCGCCGCGCGCGCACAAACTCACCTCTCTCTCTCTCTTCGCGTTGCGCACTTCTTTGCAACGCTCCACCAACCCCCTCCTTTCTCTCGCTCTGACTTTTCGACTCCTCGACCTTTTTGCTTCCACCGCGTCTTATCGTGGAGAGCTCAGAGTTCTTGCTTTGAGCTCTCTCTCTCTCTCTCTCTCTCTCGCGCGCGAGAGCAAATTGCGCGGATTTAAACTTTTTATTTCACGACAGCCAGTCTTTTACTACTGATTTCTTCGGGCTCCGAAATTTCTCTCGAGTGGACTGCGTTGCTTTGTCGTTTGTTTCTACCTTCCGCGCGCGGAAAGTGTTACTGCTCGAAAATTGTGAGAAATAGCCTGTTATACCAGTTTATTTATAATTTACGGCTGACCATAACGGTAACAAACTACTTGACGGAAATTTTATATTCTTTTTTAATTCGTGCATTTTACTTACGCGTAGAGCTGGATAAATTTGATTCCGAGGCTGAGTAAAGCTGGGGGTAAAAGTCAGTCGACGAGAGAGACATCCTTCGCTCATATATCGAGGTTGCGAATGGAAGGGCGGCGTGTTTGCCTACACGGAAATCCTCTCTGGCGGGGATCTCGACGAATTCGAGCGAGCTTCCGCTCGCTGCGCTTTTTCCCTTGAGCTAGGACTCTAGGTCGATCGCCCTGATGTATGTATATGCTGCTTGACTTGACCTCTTGACTCTTGCAAGCTCGAATTTCACGCGAAATAAGAAGGGAGCGGCCGTAGAAGAGGCACTGCTGGAAAGATGAATTTAAGAAGATTTAAGGCTTTTGTTTTGATATATTTCATTTCATGATTATCAAATATAATTATCAGACATATTAAATGCGCTTTTTTTTCTTTGTTTTCAGGTTACAGTAGCAGCCTGTCGAAATCAGCACTGGACTCACATTCACATCTCAGGCAGCCTGGTATGTAGTAGGTAGATATTTTTGAGACGTCCAAACACACACACATTTAGTCTTTGCTCAATACTCTTTAAAAAAAAAAACAACTTCCAATTTCATTCCCATTTGAAAAATTTCCAAGCCCAAGATAAATCGATACCAATCTCATTCATAGCTTCAACACGTCAAAAGGTAAAAGCCGTCTATTAATCGAACTCTAAAGCACAGGGCTCTCACGTCAAGTCGAAAAATCATCAATTACACCGAATCGTTTCCGCGAACGCCCGTAAAATCCAGACTATAGCATCCTCGCGTGAAGCTAGTGTATATGTATACATAATCTATATAAGTTCGTGTAGGAGAGGTTCAGGGGCCAGCTGCAAACTGGAATGCGGACGATTACGCTGCCCTCGTCTGCTAATCGACTCCCCCCCCCCATCTCCCTTCCTCTCCCGTGGTCTGACTCTTTGCCCTTAACTTACCCCCTCGCGCTCGTCCGCCACGCCCAAAAATCACTATTAACGCGTTACCCTCCATGTGCTTTAAACACTGCTGTCCTGATTAAGCTGAAACGATCGAGCTCTATTTGCTTTGACTTTGGCCCGTCGTACATATAGGGCTAAACTCGTTTTTCATTGACTCTATAATTTTCAAATTTGTACATAGCATTTTAGAAACTGTACAATTTATCAGGAGAGAAACAAATCTTATTGAAAACTAAGCTTCGTTGGAAGACCAAAAGCGCGTGAATTATTCCGAGAAACAATGAGAATGGCGTATAAGCGGGGGGAGGTAGCTATAGGAGAAGCTAAAAAGCCCATAGCCATCGATTACCGGGGAAGGGGTCCCAACATTGTTTACGAACTATCGACCTTTCGGGCTGGCTTTCGATAGCGATAGAGAGAGAGAGAGAGAGAGAGAGGAGGTCGTCGGCTGGGGATGTATATACGGGGCGATATTTCGCGTTCGCAGCTCATCGGCTTCCCCGCTTGGTCGGCCAGATAAATGGGTGGTAGCGGCGCAGCTCCGGCCGGGCCAGCAGCCTGCGCACCCATTATTAACTCGTAAGTGAATTACCGCTCGATCGAAAGCCGATCACTGGGCTGCCTCGACGCGTCTATGGGGCCGAGAAACTCGTCCGGAGAGCGCGCAAACGACCTTTGAGGTCCGGGCGATTCCCAAACTGAATCGCGTTCCTGCCGAGATATCTGAAAAAAAAGACACATCGAAAGCGAAACGTTGTCTTTGATTCGAACATTCGCGACTTGCGCACTTTTTTCTCTCCTGCCCCGCGGAAAGGGCTTTCGTGCGTTGGCGGAGAGAGAAGCCGGCTCGTGTGTGAGGTCTTGATTCTGGATTATGCTAATGACACCGGAAACAAGATAAATTTATTCATAACGACAGTTCCCGTCATTTTTTTATTTAGCTCTCGGAATCGTGTAATTTGCCATAATTAATTCAAGCCGCCTCCTCGCCTACTTGAGAGAGAGAGAGAGGGACCCGAACGCTTAAGCGTTAACGAATTCCTTGCGTCAGACGTTGTTACCCGGGGAGGGCAGCTTGGCTTTTATTACCGAAATAAAACGAGATTACGCGTTAATTAATCTATTTTCGTCCGACGACATCCATAAATCCCCCCGCGGCATGTGAGCGAAAAGTAAAAATTTTCGGACAACAAAATCAATCTTACGATCCAATTGATAAAGTGGCGCGCATTTAAATATTTTCCATGCGCGATTATAATCGTCCGTTTCTTTTATCAGAGCAATTATCTCTCGGTGTGGGCAGCAACAATCGGGCGCTATTATTAGACGCGCAGGAACAAAGCCGCATGTGCACAGGCGGAAGGGGAAGCCAACGTCAGAGAGGGGTGTGGGAGAGCGGAAAAAGAGAGCTCACTCCTCCGGCAACTTGGCAATCATAATCGCTCCGAAACGCGCGCTTCTCCGACGAATTGACTCTGATTTCGCTCTTCTTGCCCTTTTTTTTCTCCCGACCCTCGTCGACTTCTTCTTTGTCGCGACGGGCCATTTATTCGAGCAAGATGAAGCGAAAGCAAAAAGTACCGCTGGTCCTTTTTTCCCGAGACGAAATTCTTTGAATCCGAATCATAATGATCCGACGTGCTTTATGAATCCCAATGATTACAACTATATTTTAATACTTCTCTATTACCCTATTTACATTAAGACATTGCAAATCAAGCAATATGCTCGAGTCTCGCGAACCGCGTGGATCCGCGATAATCGTGCCGTACAGACCCCTCCAAGTACCACAAAGTCAAAGTAGAGTAATAGACAAATCTTGGGCGCATCCCTTCAGCCGCAAAAAAGCCGCCTGAAAAATTTAGCCTCGGCGCTTCCGCTCGACAGATTTCCCGTCTACCTATTTATTACACCACACCCGCCTCCATCCCTTTAGTCTCGGAGAAAAAGAGAGAGAGAGAGAACGAGAGTAAGCGAGAGCTCGGTAGCTGCAGTACTAGTCATCGCAAGGGCAGTTCTCTCCCCTTAAAAGGCTTTACAATGCGTCATCACCGGCTAGGCGGCGTGTTCTCTCTCTCTCTCTCTCTCACTCTACCGCTCACGGCTGGAGTGTCCTCTCCGCGCCGGCACGGCTCTCCGGTACAAAGGACATAATCGCAGCCAGCCCCTCTCACAATAGAATAGGAGTTCGTTTGGATCGCAATAATTTTCGAGGCCCCTTCCCCCTCCTCTCATCGCTCTCTCTCTCTCTCTCTGTCTCTCTTAGCCCTGCACAGCCAAACCTTCTCTTTCCTCTCTCTTCTTTTTCTTCCAACCTCCCACCCTCCTATCCCCATCCACCGCTTGGTGGATTGCCGAGGAGCCGCTAAATACCCTCTCTTGGTCGCCGGGCTAGCGCGCGCTTTAATTGCGAGGGCCGCGCGCGCGTCTTGCGGCGGCGCACAGAGCTCTCTACATCGCCAACAGGGATGCGTCGCCGAGGCAAGCGGATCGACAGGCGCTGTATCGCCGCTAATTTGACTCGGAGAGCTCGAGTGCCGCGCGGAATTAGTACACTCTTGTCAGAGCTGCCGTCTGCCCCCCCCCTTCGACCCTCAACGATAACGACGACGACGACGAGGTCGAGACCTCGATCCTCCAGCGAGCTTTGCTCCGATCTCTGCTTTGTTCTCAGCTGCTGTAACTGCAGCTTACGCCAAAAATCTTCTCGCTTTTCGTGGATGGTCAATAAAACCTGCCCCCTTAGCCTTTTTTTTAGATCGATTATTCCCTTTTCCTTTTTACCCAAAATTTCTAAATTGCTCCAATCATACCTTATTCCACTATTTTAATTAAATACACACCTACACACGTACACTTTAGCTTCAGTTGCAAAACAACAAAATCATTGGACAGTTGATGAAAATCTAGCTCTAAACTATAGCCGAGCAATAAACGAGGAATAATTGAGGTATAACGCATTTGGGTACGTTGTTCTGTCGGCAGATCCGTATCAGATGTTCGGCGCGACGAGCAGTCGTCTGGCGAGTTCAGGCTCCGGTCAGATACAGCTCTGGCAATTTCTGCTCGAGCTGCTCTCGGACTCGAGCAATGCGGCCTGCATCACGTGGGAGGGCACAAACGGCGAGTTCAAGCTGACCGATCCGGACGAGGTCGCGAGGCGATGGGGCGAGCGCAAGTCCAAGCCCAACATGAACTACGACAAACTCTCCAGAGCCCTGAGGTGAGCGTTATTGTCACTCTGATTAATCGCCTGCTATAATATCCAACGCTGCTACTACTGCCCTATTGATATGATAATTTAATAGAGACGCGATTGCTTAACTACATAGCGACAATTTTCAACAATAAATATTTTGTCGATTTATCGGACAATAAAAAAATCTCACGGAAACTCATTTCGCAATATCGCGGCGTATCTCGGCGATTCTTTGCTCGAGACAGAGAGAAAAATAAACGGAGAGCAAATAATAAAAAAAGAAGAAAATAAATTGTTAAACGGCCGATGAGGAGGAGAAAAAAGAAGGAAAAAAAGGGCACGCTATATATACAACGAGAGTAATAAAAAGAGCAGTTTTCACGTTGTGGGCTGGCAAGTCAGGGGAGCAAGGAGACGAGATGCCGAGCAGAGACGATTGAGATAGAGAGAGAAAGAGAGCAAATGTAGCGAGATTTGTCCGTCCAGCGAAGGGGGAGCGTGGACAGAGAGAGAGAGAGAGAGCGAGAAATTTCAATCATCGGAACTGGGTGTTGAAGGGAGCGAGTGTAAGCCGCGCGACGAGTAAGAGAAAGATGGAAGGAAGGAGGAAACGGAGGCGCGTCTATTATTTTTCGATCAGATTCCCTGATTGCGTTATCGGCGTTGCTACCGCTGCCTCCTGCTTTCCAGCCACCTTTGCTCCACCCCATCCCTCTCTCTTTCTCTCTCTTAAATTCCGGCCTCCGATAATCGCTCTTTTCCCGGCTTGAAAAACTATGCGCCGCAGTCGTACTGATCGAATCCGACTCGGCAAACTAATAAGCCAAGTCTTTCAGGTCTTGACGATGTTTCTGCATTACTAAGCTCAGAGGGGGGAGGGTTAAGGGAGATATGTCGTCTGACGGACGGATAACTAAATGCCTTGTGCGATTTACAGGAATAATTTTTAGGGATTAAGTAGTAAAAGCAGCTGTTGGGTCAGACGAGCGTTTAAACTATTATTTGTTCCATTAAAATGTAAACACGAGAAGAAAAATGATGACGGCTGTGATTGCAGGTATTACTACGACAAGAACATAATGACGAAGGTGCACGGCAAGAGGTACGCGTACAAGTTCGACTTCCAGGGCCTGGCGGCGGCGACGCAGCCGGCCGCTGCCGATCCGGCGGCCTACAAGTACCAGAGCGAGCTGTTCATGTCGGGCTACGGGCACGCGAAGCTGAACCTCATGCCGCCGCCGGCGGCCTCGGTCTCCGTCTCGGTGCCCGGCGGCCTCTTCCAGTCGGCCTCGAGCTACTGGTCGACGAGCCCCGGGGCGAACCTCTACGCCGGCCACCACACGGCCAGCGGCCATGTGCCGCCCCATCTGGGCAGCTATCCCCACTACGCATGACCCAGCGCCGAGCACTGGGGCGCCCTCGGCACTCCGCGCTGAGCAACGATCGCCTATACTCTCACCGCCGGCGGATCTCTCCTTCGGCGGACTCCTGCCTCTAACGGAGCCCCTCGGCTGCTACTACTACCTCATCGCCTATACCTTCTCCCTCCTGTACTCCTCCTAGCCTCCTCCTCGTCGCGATTCGAATTTCGACATTAGCGTTTCTTCCAAAGACAGTTGGACGCTTGGATTCGCGTGGCATTGCTGCGGCAGGCGGTTAGCTCTCCTCAGCCTCGGCGAGCGGCAAGAACGCCAAGCGAACAAGTTGATGAACAAGGCTTCATCACTTTCTGCACCGATAACGAGTCGTTACCTGAGCTCCCGTAACTCTGGGACTGGCATGCTAATCAAAGCCATTACCGTTTGCTCCGTTACTCCCACCGATTCCGAGCGAATTTACCCTCCTTGCACGACCATATAACGGCAGCCGCTGCCGACGACGTTCTCTGATGTGTGCCATATACGAAGCCCCGTGTCACTGGACCTGCCCCAGCCGCGACGACGAGGCTTCCCTATCCCGCAAGCTCCCTCTCTCTCTCTCTCTCTCACTCTCTTTCTCATTGCTGCGTCGACGAGGACCGAGGGTAGCCGCAGTCGATTCATCAACAAGACGAGAAGACACGTACACACGTACGGCACGAGGCGTTTAACGCGTTGTAAATAAAATAGAGCGAGACGAAGCGAGCGCGAGTGATATACGTAAAAGCTCGATCGAACGAGCGCCGGATACTTACGCGAGCCCAGCTCTCTTGAATCTTTATACCATTAATCTCTGTGTCTTGTAACCCCCCTCTTGCTTTCGATCGCGCCTTTTTGTTTCATCCTAGAGGCTGGTTTTTAACACGTATAAACGTCGCCTGTGGGTTTTCCTTCTTTTTACAAACAGAGGATCGATGTTACGTGGCGGATTATGTGTATACGTGCATTTTTTAAATGTGTACTAGGATCGAAGGTACCTGAGGATCATTTTAAAAAGCGATGGATTTTAATGTTTCACGGACAAAGGTTTCTTCGTTATAATTTATAGCAAGGTAGCAGCGGCCATATCGTATACGAAGAAACATAGATATATATGTATCGAGGCAGTAATGATCTTCGACGCAATATGATTGGAACAGAAACGAACATATTTAAGAAAGGAACCGAGTTTTAATCAAATTTTAAGCGACCACGCGAATAACGTAACGAGAATACAGTATCCGACGCTCGTCGATCACGTTCGAATCTAACGAGTGTATCATACTAAACTCCCTTGCAGCAACTGTATTTGTTATGTATATCAAAAGCGCGCCAGGAGCAGCTCTTACTCTTTACCCCCTCCCCTCTTTTATCCCGTATCCTTACCTCCCATTTCCCACCAACAAACACGAGAAGAGAACAACACGTATGTGGTGCATACGTAAAAAGGTGGCTAAGATAAAATAAAGCAAAAATGATGAAAAAAATAAGTAAATAAAGAAGCAAATAAGCAAATAAATAATAAAGCAAAACCTTTTATTAGATTGATAAGACGAGAATAGTCGCGCGGCGAGGGACAAGCTCGTCCTGCGCGCGAAGAAGGAAGAAAACGTAAATAAATGATTTATCACGTAAACCCAAAAAAAATCTCAAGACAAAAAAAAAGAAGATTATGGCGTGTACCTCTGTCGATGATGCGTAATTCCTAAGTCGTATATTGTATCATACCAACACTTAAGATCTAAGCATTACTAGGAACTATATTATATCAGTTAGTGATGCGCCCCACCTCGACCTCGCGGCATTGGATAGCAATGTTATTTATAGTTTCGACGATTGAACCATTATAGTACCGCTCGATAAACTAACGATCGTTAGCCTTGAAAATTCATGAAACTAAAGACAAAATCTCTCTCCAGGTTAAAAGGTGTTTGTTCAAAAATGAAAAACAAAACTACGCCAATGTCCAGAAAAATGTAGCAAAGGGCCGCGGGGTACGAGCCGAGCGGCATACCGAATGTAGATAGGGTGTTTCCGTGTGTAGCGTAGCTGCGTTTAGAGGATCTAGTCTCTGTTCGGCGTGTATAAATGGCTGTGCGAGTGTTAGACGAATGGCAGAACAAAAAATGAGAGAGCCAGCGGGCCCCCCGACGACGACGACGACCGACTTTGCCCGCGAATAGTCGCGGTCTATAGATCGACCTGCTTCCCCTCCCCTTATCCGTTACCTGTCACCCTTTCCCCCCTCCTAACACCGATTGAACCGTATGTTCGCGGCTAACGGCAGGTTGATACGGACGTTCGCGGCTAGTCGGACTCTACATAGTCGATGAGAGTATAACTGTTGTAAATAGCGATTGCGTTTTTAAACTCTGTCGGACACACACACACACACACACACACAACACAGACGCGCGCGTTTTCTTGGCCCTCACGAATATCATCGAGCGACAACCATTCCCCCCCGCGCGCGCGAGAGCGAGTCATTCTATATGATTATATAATTATAAATTTCGATGGCGAGGCGTCGAATATTCTTCGTTACCACGATGATAAAAACACTATGTTCGTCTATCTTAATAATGTCCATATAAATATGAAATAAATGTGATTCATCGTTCATGAAATAAAATTTAAGTTTAAATCTGTTGTTTCCTTTTCTTCTCTCTCGTTATATATTATGTTGATTTTAATTGAAAGGTTGTAGAAGTAACGTTTGTTGGGACTTTAGATTGAGAAGTAACTTGATATAATAACGAAACTTAGCGTGTCACGTGGGCATGGCAAAACGAGTAAAACAAGAAGAGACGACGAAGACGTGTGGGTGAAAGTGTAATGAAAATAATGTATGCCGACCTTTCATTATTCCGGCACCTGAATTGCCTTGCTTTTTATTGAACGAGCTAATGGAATTGCATTTTATTCCCGGAGAGAGAGAGAGAGAGAGAGAGAGAGAGAGAGAGAGAGAGAGAGAAAAACGATGCACGTTCGTTCTTGACCCTGAGAATTTTGAGCTTTTGGTATTGCTGATTTTTTTTGTACTTCAATTCTAATTTATTAATCAAAATGATTTCTATCGACTTCTCCAAGTTATTAAATCTGTATTATTTTTCAGTTATCTACATCTCAACTTTTCAATAAACTTCGAACAACATTAATAAAAATAAGTATCCAAGCAAAAAAGGTAAAACGTGTAATAAGCCGCCGTACATAAAAATTTAAGGGAGAAAAAGAAAAAAATAATATCCCTCAACATTCCACACACGCGAGCGTCATTTCGCGGAAGTTTGCTCTCCATTAAAACTTATATTTCTGCAAAAACTAGGTCCTCTGCGCTCTCTCTCTCTCTCTCTCTCTCTCTCTCTCTTTCTCTCTCGTGCAAAACCCCTCAAATTATTCCTAACCTTTGAAGCTCGAGTGCGCCTCATTCTCCAAGATCATAAATCTCGAAAAAAATCCAACGCTCGCTTGGCGCCCAGACAAATAGTGTGGAGAGCTCTCGCTGCAGCTCTCGCACGAGCAGCCGAGAGAAAGAGCGGCGGAAAAACGCCGCGGGCTTAAAAAGACAAAAAGAAAAGAGAGAGAGAGAGAGAGAGACCTCGCAGAGAGAAAAAGTCGGGCTGGCGCAAAAGGGAAAGAGAGAGAGAGAGAGAGAGAGAGAGAGAGAGAGAGAGAGAGAGAGAGAGAGAGAGAGAGAGAGAGAGAGTACCTGCTCCGTCTTTTGTGCAAGCTCTCTCACACGCGTATAAGCGGGGGCGTAGTGGGCAGGGATTGGTGGTGTACGTCCTCGTTGCCACGGGATACCGAATGGCGGCGGGGCGGGGCTTTGGGGGAAAAACACGTCGTCGGGCTATGAGGAAATGCCCGAGGCTGTGTGTGCAACCGCACACCCGCACGGGCTTTGTACTAGAGAGAGATAGAGATTCGGAGGGCTATGACTACATCCCTCCTTCTGCTGCTTTGCCAGACTCGCTCTGAATATGCTGTGGGAGAGGAATTTTCGTGTTTCGACTGCTTTTTCTTTTCCAATTTTTTTTTTTTCTTTGGAGCGAGAAACTCATCGGCACTGGTCGATCTTTAATCGCGTTTGGAAATATAGCGATTGATGGTCGATCTCGACTCGATGTGAGGCGGTCAAAAAGGACGAATGGGTCAGGAGTGGCAGCTGCTTGCTATTTTTAGATTGACGATGGATAGTTCCCACCTTGCGATTTTGTTGCTGAACAAATAGATACCCGATGTATTGGATAAGTTGATGAATTTTTGCTGATTACAGCTAAAATTACTGCTACATTTTAAAATCAACTGAACACATTGAAATCATATTTAAATTTTGAACAAGACTATAGCTATGTCAAATATTTCACGTTGCAAGCTCAACCCCTGAATCATCCTAGGCCATTTAATCTAATCGGTGCAGACAGACAAATAGACACACGCGCATACACTGGCCAGGACAACAAACCACGGAAAAAACCGAAAAAAGGCATTTCCACGTAAAAGCCAGGCAATCCGGGCTAGAGCAACGTGCCAAGCCGTGAGGGCAACATATCAGCCGAGCGTCAAACGCGACGAAAGAAAAAGGATCGGCAAAAAGCGCACGACCATTGTGTTTATTACACAGAGAAAGAGAAAGAGAGTCGCGTTGTTCAGTGAGAGAAGAGCGAGATGGCAATAGAGATCCGCAAGCTCAAGCGAGAAAAGAGGAGGAGGGGGGCGTGCAAGCTAATCGATGACGCCGCCAATCCGGGGTCGCCGCCGCGATATCGCTGCTCTCTCTCTTGCTCCTCTCCTCGAGAGAAAGAGAGAGAGAGGCGCGCAAGCTCGTCCCGTTCCCGGGGCGGCCTACCCCTCCGCTACGTCCAGAGCCAGGCCCACGAGGAGGGATGGAGGGGAGGGGAGGGGAGGTAGGTAGGTGGTGTAGACCTCCCCTCGATCTCTCTTTAGCACGGCGCAGTGTTACCGGCGCGCACTGCCACCGCCTGTGTATCTTATCCTTCCTTCCTTCCTTCCTTCCGTCCTTCCTTCCTTCCTTCCTTCCTCTCCCCCGTTTTCCTTCTTCACCTGGCCGGGGCTCTTTCCTTGCTCCGCCGCCAAAGAGAAAGACCATACGCGCCATATTGCGCCCCCCCCCCCACACACGACACGCGCCGTAACAGCAAGCGGCCACGCGCGACGAGATTCGTTATCTCGACGCGACGACTTATACGGCCGGCATTTAATTTCACGAGGAGAGAAAGTCTCCCCGGGGATTTATATGCTATTGCGCCGGGCAAATCCACGGGCCATGGCTACATTTGCATAAGATTGATTTTTGGATTTTCAAGTGCGCGAGCTACCGCCACTCCGGCAGCCCCCCGTTTGTTCTTGAATTCGGTTGGCTTTGATACCGAGGGGTAGATAAGCCCCTACTTGACGTACCTCTCGGCTGATATTATTGTTATTCGCCTGGGTGATATTTTAGTTTGAAATGAAATTACTTGGCCGAGCTTGCAAGCGCGGATTTTCCCTCTATGGCATGGTTAAAACGGACAAATTTACTTTATTATTTAAAAATAGACAAATAATAAAAATAACTTGTAGTTTTTTGATGTTAAAAAATTTACCAAAACTCATAATCAACAATACTCACGCAAATACAATAATGGAAGTTCAACTTCGCTCTCGCGTCGTAAACTCATGTTTTTGCCAACGCATTGTTCTTTAGACTAATAAGGCTATCGATTTGGCTAAAAGTAAAGTCGACTTTTTTGAACAATGAAATATTATTTTATAACTACTTTGTAAAATTTGAAGTAATTAGGCTGATAAGATCAATCAAATTCGGCTTTTTTTCAAATCGAAAAAGACCTTTTTTTATTGACAAAATACATTTAAAATAAATTACAGTTTTTTTTAGTGTAGATGTGTAACTAAGAATACAAAAAGTAATGCGAAAATTTTGTGTGAAGCACGAAATCTAATAAGTAGTTGTTTCATTAGCGTAACTGTTATCAAGTATTTACAATAGTACAAAACTAAAGTTATCGTTAATTTACATAAAAATCATATCAAATGCCCAACCTACTAAAAACTCCTTGCTTTCTTGCATTATTCACTAAGGCCATTTTATTGAAAGTTACTTGTTTCGATCCTCCCAGTCTAGATTTAGCCGGTAAGCTAGCTGTGTCTGAAGCTGAAATAAAAATTACATAGTTAATAAATTTGTGAAGCAAATTGTAAATTGTTTCAATATTTTTGTATAACTAGTGTTTTAAACATAAAACTAATAAAACAGCTTGTTAAACTGCATTATCAGTCACATTTTGATAAATCGTGCCTTACCTAGTTTACCAGTGGTAGATAATTTTCTTGTCATAGGATTTACCCTCACAGCATTATTCATTGCAAAATTTGTTTTTACTAAAGTCCTAGTCGTTTTGAAATTTGTTTTTACTAAAGGTTTAACTCTTTCTGATACAGTTTTTTTAAGGGCTTCTTCATCAGCTCGCATTGTTCCTACTTTTTTTACTGGCTTAGTAGTAATTACTTTGGTGCCAAGCAGTGGAGTCCGAGTTTTAAGAATTCCATGACTTGTAATAGAAGTATTTCCATTTCGTATGTTTCTGTTAACCCTGTAATTTATTTATGTAATTAGTTTTTAATTTATTTAACATTTTTATTACTATGACTTTAATATTAATTTGTAATGATTATATTTACCTGATCTCATCTGTGATATCATCCTTATTTCCCAGACGATTAAAAACACTATTATTACTAGTTCTTTTTTTCCCCAGACCTGTAACATTGAATATTGGACTAACGGTCTTAGGAGATTCAGTTATATTTGTAGTACTGGAAACCATACTATCTCCTAATCTATGAAAAACTGTTTTATTTTGTTCAACATCTTTCTTTATAATTTTTTGACTTCTCACTACTGTTGGTTTTGGCATTACAACTTTATATTCAACATTATTTGAAGAATTTTTCATGTGTTTACTGACTTCATTGTGAACCCATTTTCCATCAATACCTTCTTCTTCTTCTTCTTCATCTTCATCACTATCATATTTCCTTTTCAAAGCTACAACTGTTTTTGGCCTTTGATTACTCTCTATATAATCTGAATACATCCTTGAAGTTTGTGAAACTGAAGGAATTTTTTTCTTCACCACTACAGTAGGTTTAACAGCTGAACTTGCAACTGTTTTAATGACTTTAACAGGAGCTTCTAACTTAACTTTAGTTGAAGCTGCTGATTTCACAGGTGCTTTTGCAACAATCTTTTTGACTATGGGTTTTGCAACAACTTTGCTTACAGCACTAGGTGGATCCTCTGTACTCACTAGTATCTTTTTACAAGAGTTTTCCTCCACAACATTTTTTGCATATCTAAGTATGGCTATCATATCACCCATAAGGGTTATACCCATCTCCTTTAAGCTCGGCTTATCCAAGTCTGGCAACATGTCTGGCTGTATCCTATTGTTTGAAAAGACAACCGCATGTTTTGTTGCCACCTCTGTTGAGAAACCAGCATTTTTGAAGAATTTAACCCAGTACCCTAGAAAGTAAAAGTAATAGGTATTTCAGAAATATTCACTCATAACTTAAAAAAGTCTTAAGTAAGCCAGAAAACGGTGAGACGTGCAGTAGGTATCTATTAATAAATTTCTAAGAAAAGAAAAGAAAAACGGCAGTCAAAAAGGGCTGGTGACAACGTTAGAGCAAAGTTTATCATTCAGCAGTATTGAAAAGACAAAATCATTGAAATAAAGCAGAGAAATAAAAAAGCACTCAAAGAAACTAACCTGACAGTGGTCCGTCCATCTTCTTCACTAACACTTTTCTCTTGTCGTTGGTTACCGGACTACCGGATTTCTGGGCTGGCCGATTCTCAAAATAGACAATCCTCTCCATCCGGCGCGGGACGCTTAGACAGCACGCACGCTGTCGCCTTGCATGATCTCTCTTTTGGCGTCGGAAGAGAAAAGAAAAACAAAAAACGCACTAACCCTCGTAACCTTTACTTAGAAAACGCTCGAGGTCAACTCGGACTCGTCGGAATGCAGGAGACTTCTTAGAGGGCAGAGAGAGAAAGATAAAAAGCCTCACTGGGAGAAAGTTGAAATAAACTCTCGGCTTTTCGGGACCCGGGACTTTTACGGTCTCGTTGAATAAAAGGTGGAGAACGGCCAGCGGGTGTGTAACAACTACAATCACAAAAGTACGCACACACGTTTGTACTATGCTTCAACTTCAACGCTTCATATTTATATATGTGTGAGGTGAGCCTTTTGGACAAAATATAGCGTTTATCTAGCGTACGCGGGTAGCGTTGGGTTGGTCCAAGACTGATGGTAGGTAGCGCCGCCAACGGTAAACTTAAAGAAGTTTACAGCGGGAATTCAAATATTGGCTGAAAATGCTGAAATGCTCATTGTAAGACGCAAAAAAAGATATTCTTGCCGATTCAAACATTTAGAATTTACATTTATATAAACGAGTATTAAAATTCCCATTGTTAATTAACTTATTTAAGTTTACCGTTGGCGGCGCCAGCATACGTACGGAACGGGACAACTGGACCGCCGGTTTCACGGTGTTGCCAGTTGCCATGTGTCTTTTACTCCGCTTTTTCGTCCAGTTTCCAGCCTATGCATGCACGTCCAACACACCGAGCCTTTATGCGTTATGCTGCCTCTTCGAACAGTCCGAACTATCATATGAGATCGTATTCGTTTTAAATGGCTATTTTCACTAATCAGCGGCCTACATTTATTGCGGCTTACACAACTGCATTCGCGCAATTTTTTCACTTCTAGACTTTAAAAATTTTACAATTGTAAAATTGTTACACCTTTCTGTTTGACTTTAGCTTAAAGATTTCCGTTTTATTGCAATAAATGTTAAAATTTAAATTTGTTTGAATGCGGGTCTTTAAGGTATTTAAATATTGGGGTTATTGCCAACGTAGAAGTAAATGTTGATGACCAGGCATAAATGGCAACAATGTAAAGCCTTCAAAGCGCGGTCTATATTTTTAACAAGAGAGCATATCGCAGACTGGGTAAATGATAATTATTTTATATAGTAATTGTAATAAATTGTGCAATAATATATTATGATGCTTAGTTTATAAAATATTTTATTTTTTAATAAATAAATGATGAAAAAAGTATTAAATGCAGTACAGAAAGGCATACAAAAATCTCGTGCTTTTTTATAAAAATGCAAATTTTTGTTTTTTTCTGTTGTAAAAATTGTTCTTTGAAAATTTATCCAAGTACTTAGATTTTTTGTCCATCATGATGCAAATATAAATGTAAGTAAATTATTTATAATGTTTTAAGCTTCAGTTGATTCTTGCTGTACAAATTTCGGATACTTTGCTTCAATTTCCGACCACGTTACTTTTCCAAATGATAAGTCTCTTACAACGCCAGGCAATTCATCTAACTGTAAATTTAAAAATAAATTGTTCATACAATTTGTTTAAAAAATTAGACTTTTATATTATTGAAATTGCACTTACATTAATTCTAACTTGACTCATGCTATCCCTTTCTCTTAAAGTAGCACTGTGAGGTTCCTTTAAAGAGTCAAAATCAATAGTAATACCAAAAGGAATAGCTATTTCATCAGTTCTTGCATAACGGCGTCCTATACTGCCGGAAGAATCGTCAACTTTGTGAGATACATCCACTTTTGTAAGTTCTTGAGCTAAAAATATATAAGAATGTAATACATTAATATTGTCGCGATATTTTCCGCAATAATGCAACTTCAAAACTTACATAATTTTTTAACAAAAGGAGTAAATTCGGCATTTCCACTCAGCGGTAATACTGAACATTTTAAAGGCGCAACAACTGGCGGTAAACTGAAATATCTTCTTTGTTCATCGCCGTCCCTCATTTTGAAATTATGTTCAAAAACTGAATACATGATTCGACCAATACCGAAGGACGGTTCAATAACCGAAGGAACGAATTCTTCAACATGAACAGTTTTTTGATAACGTTTAATTGCTACCATGTCTTTTGTAATATCAAAAGTTGCATCGGAAATTTTTAATTCATATTTTCCTTTATCATTCAGATCTTTTTCCAAGATATCAAGTTCACTTTCTTGCAATTCAGCAAGAGCATCGAGTATAATTTTAGCTTCTTTACGGAATGTTTTTCCGATAACACCACGATTAGGCGCAGCTTCACAAACATCAACAGTCTTAGGCTGAGGCAATTTTTTTTCAGCAACTAATCTCACTCCAGTAGCTTTTGCATGTTGAGTTAAATCATATGCTGACCTGTAAATATTTTTTATAAAATTTAAAAGATATTTAAAAATTTTATAATTTAATATATTTTTATGTCACAAGTATCTACCTGTCAGCACATCCAACACATTCAACCCAGCCATAGGAAGTTAAACATTCTGCATCCCAGCAATCACAGGCATAATGAGCCATTTCATTTCCCATATGTTGTCTAAAACGTAATCTTTTAGGATCCACTCCTACTTTTACAAGGAACTGCTGAATCCTAGCCATAAAGTATCCTAAGGTTTCATTTGCTACAAGTCCACTTTCAACTGCTTTGCCAATTGACAAATACTCTGCGCTTTTACCATCCATTTGATTGCAAGCAGAGTAAAGGAGCAAAGTAGTATCTTTTACATTTTCAAATTTAGGATGATTCTTGTTACTTGGATCACAAAAATGTTCAATTTCTGCCATTGTGAATTCTCTTACTCTAATTAAACCAGACCTTGGAGAAATTTCATTTCTAAAAGAATTACCAATTTGTGCAGCAGCAAATGGTAGTTTATCTTGATTAAACTCAAGAAGACGTTTAAAATTAACAAAAATGCCCTGAGCAGTTTCAGGTCTTAAAAATCCTTTAATTAAACCAGTAGGACCAATTTGCGTAGCAAACATTAAATTAAACTCAATAGGTTCAGTTAAATCATTTCCAGTAATTGGAGATTTTATATTGAATTTTGTAAGTACAGCACCCATTTCATCTTTAGTCATGCCATCTAGTCTAATAACAATGTCTTCACATTCTTTTTTAGTTTCTTCAGATACTTTTTTATCCGCGCACACTTTTTCTAAATGAGCTTTAATCAAATGGTCTAGCCTGAAGCATTCTCCATTTTTTAGGTCTTTAACCATCAAGTCAGCAAAGCGTTCAACATGTCCAGAAGCTTTTAGAACAGGTTCTGGTGTCAAGATAGAACAATCAACTTCCAACATTTGTTCTTCAAGCACAAAGAAATTTCTCCATGCACCTAACATATTTGCTTTAAAAGCACAGCCCATTGGACCAAAATCATATTGCCCAGTTATTCCTCCATAGATGGCAAAGGACTGATCAAAGAAGAACCTGCGTTTTAAGAGATCTTCCATTCGAGACCTATCAAAAGTTGCTGATTCAGGAGCCAATGCAAGCTCTTTGTCTTCCAGCACCTTTTTTCGCAACTTGAGTTCCGCAACAGCCTTTTTAACATCCAGTTCTGGAGCTCCATCTGCTTTTAATTTCCTTACAAGATCTCCCTAAAATAATCACACAAATAAATAATTTTTTTCTTTTTATCACCTTATATTTCAGTTGTATAAATACAATGTGAAAAAAATGGAAATTTGAAAACAAAACCCTTAAAAAACATTAGCATAAATTTTTATTTAGCATAAATAAAAATAATTTAAATCTATGTGTGATTGATGATTAAAGAAAAATGATAGTAAAACCACAAAAAGCAAATGACAAATGAGAAGAATGACAGAAGCACATGGGTGCAAGTAAGACATATGGCATTGGAGGGAAAGGGTTATCGAGTCGCGGGGGTCGGATAAAAAGGGAGATGTGACGAACCTGTTCCTTGACGCTGGCGCGCAGAGGTGCGAGCTGAGCCTCGAGATTCGGATCTGCCATTTCGATGGGAAAATTGAGCTTGACTTTGCGGTGCTGTTTGGTGCTGCCCCAAGCAAGCGCTGTGCCGGCGTTACTCGCGTGGCCTTTTAACCTAGCCGCGCTGACGACGGGCGCTGGCTTCTGGCAGTGCTGCTGCAGGAGAGAGGCGCGCAGCAGCAGCGAGCTCCCGCGGAGCAGCCGACCGCTGATGCAACGACTCAGGAGAATGCGCATCCGTTCGCACTCTCCCACGCGAATCCTGCAGACTTTCCCTCGAGCCCCCGATCGGCTGCTAGATTGATACCTACTCCCCTCGTGAGTCTATCGATGACTTTCATTTGGAACTAGGATCCTCGGGGCCTGCAGACTCGCGGCTTGATAAAATTCAAAAGCCCCTGCTTGCATAAGACACCGTCTTCGCATTTTGCGCGAGCGGACAGCAGAGTTGGAGTTTACTCCAAAATGCAGAAGACGCGATTAGATCTCGACCTCTGTTGGTATTGATGAATTCTGATGCATCGCGCTTATATACATGTTCTTTTTCTTTGTCAACAATGCAATAATAAAAGTGCTCTTTGAAAATTTGGAGTAATAAAAAGTTGTTGATGGTGATATGGACAGAAATGTAAATTTTTTGGCTGAGATCTTTCGGCAGTCCCTTTATAAAATAAGGAATTGCTCGGGTTTCGGCAGATTTTCGCGAGTCTTAAGAATTTTTGGAGCAAGCGGGAAAAGATAAGGTCGTTTCTCTTAGTAACCTCTTATTTCTACGTGCGATGATTCAACAAACGCAATCTATTTTTACCGAAAAAACGAGGAAGATATCGAGAGATCCTACAAAGTGGCAAACAGCGGAGTTCGAGCGAGCAGTGTTTTGTGTAATGCACGATAACACGCCCTAGAGGGCGTGTACGTGATAGCGGCCCCGTGTGTGTGCGCTGTTTGCTGATTTTTTAAATTTTGTTTTGTTTTGATTTGTTTGGCAACTGTTTTATTTACTAATTTTGGATAAACATAAATACCTTGGATTGCGATCAGGATGACTTTACGCTTTTGGCAACTTTGAGTTTTAAAATCAATCGATTCTTTTGAGTTCAAATTGCTCGTGCGAGATTTGAATTTCGATTGTTGAGAGGCGCGACGGAAACGCGTAATATCGACCAATCGAATAAGAGGTTATTCAACGATTATCAAACTGAGCGGAGATAATTATAACCTCTCTTCCTCTGCGTAACCTCGAGAGAGAAGGAAGAAAGCTAGTTAAGGCAATAAGCAAAATAACAAAACTGTTACAAGCATGTCGGAGTTCAAGAAATACGTGCAGAACATGTACTACGATCCCTTCAAATGGTAAGCTATAAAGTACACTGGTGTTTTCCATCATTTTGGCTAGGTTACATATGAAGTAAAGCATGTGACAAACATGTAATCATAACATTGAATAATAAGAAACAACATTTCTTATGTAGTTTCTATGTTAATAATTAATCGTTTAATTTCTTTTTAGGTCTATCATCAAGAGCCTAGGATTATTTGCTTTTGGAGTGAAATTGGCACTTGAGTGTAAAGGACTAGAATTGATGGGTCCACCGCCTACGTTGTGAATAAGTTAAAAATGAAGCGCTTCATTTAATTTTGTACAAACACATGTAAATCAAAGAGTTTTCTTTTGTAACTACCCCTTGATAATGTACATATAACATTAGTTGTCTTATATTGTTTCTTGTTAATATGTTTTTTTTAAAAAACATCATTTTGCCTTGTAGACAAATGACCGTTTATTGTATGTACTGTAATTATTATTTACATTAATTAAGCAATGTCATTTCGTTTCCTGAAATATAGCACCTTTTCATGATACTTTGATTTTTTTCATTAATTATGCAATCTATATTTTACATGTACTCCATATTAAGTAGAAAATCAAAACACATTTTGATCTTATTTTATAACAGATAAAAATAACAAAATTTATATAATGTTGATTATTATGTTGATGGAAGAATATAAAGAATTAAAGAAAGTGAACAAGCTGAAATGTTTGCAAATAGAAAATAATTCGATTATTAGTTTGTCCCATTTATTATTCGAACTCAAGTTCATGTTAGCCAACGTGAAAGCGTAAACAAGTGTACCCTACTGTTGTTGGGATTTCGATGTTTTTAGGTTGGGTCTATTAATGTTTGACACTACACAAGTTGCATTGTAGTGATAAAACTAAGTTGTGCAGAAACGCCACAGTTACTTTCTCAAAGTTTACTTTATTTATATTAAAAGAAAATCTTGTGAAACTCAATTTCTATTAATTTCTGATATTTGCTAAACTTCAAATAGGTAAATTACGAGATAACAATTAACATTTACGTGATCTAAAACACTTAACCTAACATCTAATATTTTTAGCGTCTGCTTAATCAAGTGATATTTGTATTTTATAGCACAATGGGAGAACGAAAAGGACAAAATTTATATTATCCTCCGGATTACGATCCGAAATACGGAGGATTAAACAAATTCCAAGGCACACATGCATTGCGTGAGCGAGCACGTAAGCTTCACATGGGGATCCTTATTATTAGATTTGAAATGCCATTTAATATTTGGTGCGATGGATGTGGAAATCATATTGGAATGGGTGTACGTTATAATGCGGAAAAGAAAAAAGTTGGAATGTATTACAGTACACCTGTATATCAATTTAGAATGAAATGCCATTTGTGTGATAATCATTTTGAGATCAAAACTGATCCAGGGGTAAGTTTATTTTTCACATGTTTTATTTTGGTTTGATTTTATTTCATTAAGTTTACTGAATTGATTTTATTCTTTAGAATTTGAACTATGAAGTAATAAGTGGAGCAAGAAGACAAGAAAATAGATGGGATCCTGAAGATAATGAGCAAATTGTGCCAGAAACCAAAGAGACCTCCCGAAGACTGTATGATGATGCGATGTATAAATTGGAACACACATTGGAAGATAAAAAAGTGGCTAAAACAAGATCAAACGTTTTGGAAAAAGCTATAGCAATAAATGAAACTTTATGGAAAGATGACTATTCTTCTAACTGTGCTCTGAGATCATCATTTAGAGTATGTTGTTTTATAAAAATTATCTATACTTATATTTATTAAAATTACTCATAAATATTTTATTTGCAGGCAGAGAAAAAAGAATTACAAAAAAAACTAACAATGAATCAAGCATTTCTAAATAAGAAAGGAATCAATATAGATTTGGTAGATGAACATGAAGATGATATTCGACTAGCAAAATTACTAACACAGCATAAAACAAAAAGTAATAGTCTTTATTTATTTTTAATTTAGAAAAAATCTAAAATATTAACTTTATATTTTTTTACAGATAAAAAAAGCAAAAGCTTGCCTTTAAAACGATTGGTTTCTATTGCTGAGTCAAGGCAAAGGTCAAAACAAAAATCACTCCTTGAAGGTATTAAAAATAAAAATAAAAGAATTTCTCTACCTTCTATAACTAATGAACCTACACCAAGTTCCAGTTCGAGTAGTTCTGGTTCAAATAGTAAAGCATCAAATGATAATTCCTTGTCATTAGTACAGTATGACAATACTAGTTCAGAAAGTGATTAATAATTTGTAATTTTCAAAACATGCATCTGTACATATGTAAATATATAACATTTAAAAATGTTGTATTTTCTATCTTTTATTAAGATACTATTGTTAGTAAAATTTAGGAAAATACACTTTATATTTATGTAAATTATGTTAAATAAAATATAAATTTATAATATACAATAATGTTTGGATGCTTCATTTTTAAATTACAATTAGAGGTATATTAACTGTTGGCTTGGAGCTGCTGAAATCAATTTTTTCTTGACTACATGAACTTTTTTGTTTGATAAACAAATAATATAATAGTGATCGTCGTAGTTGATGGAGAGTTTTTCAAAACCTTCATTGGACGCAAAGGCCTTTGGATCAATTTTATCCGTCAGAGAAATCAAATTTGTTATAAGATTTGCAATCCTTTCATCATTTTCAAGATCACCACCAGACTACAACAAAAATTTATAGACAATGTAATGCAGTACAGTTATTTCTTTGCATCGTTATCATTTATAAAAATGTATACTTACTGTTAATACTGCGCCATCCACGGTTAAAACTAAGTATCCAGTTTGTTCGTTAATTTTATCCGCAGCAAACATCTCCTAAAAATCAACAAAATAAAAGTAAATTAGTTATTGTTATAGGTGTAGAGTAAAATCCACAAAAAATCATCAATTTACGTGTATTTTAATGAATTACGAAAGACAACAAAACAACTGGAAAGAAACACAATCGTTTAACAATTTTAGCAACAAAAAGACACTAGCTAACGACAAATTCTGTCGCAGTTATTACAATCGCAAAGCTAACCGTAGCTGACGTTCGAGATCGGAGTTTTTGATTGTCAACCAGACGACGCCGCACTGAAAACGAACTCGCGCAGATAGCGTACTAGCACTAGTGTTGCAGCAGCGCCCGATTTGTGTACAACTGCAGCGCCCCCCCGGTATAGTAGCGT
>JAPYYQ010000177.1:0-110505 GCA_030522585.1 Anagyrus pseudococci | reverse complement strand
GGGTGCTGTGCCAGGCACTTGAGTATAGGCTATACTTGAGAACGGCGTCTCTGCTATACCCGCAGGTATAACCTCTGAACCAATTCGTTTTCAGTGCGGAGACGTAAACAATAGCGGACGAAATAAAAAGTTATACTCGCAGCTTCGATGGCAAAAGAAGTTTCAAGCGCATGTATTCGCCGTCGGAAAAGTAGATTAATTCCGTACCGACAGAGATTAACCGCAAACGTTTGAAACGGACTTTCGTCGTTGTCATCGCAAGTAGAATCAATCACGCAGCTTGCTAAGGAAACTAATCCGAAAAGGATAGATTTATAAGTACGTATATATCCACAGCTTAAGCTACCCCATGACAATTAATCAAAAGTAACCGAGTATTTTCTACATTCCAGTCCAGACGGAACAGCATACCCGGAGTAGGGGCAACTTAACCGCAAAAATAAGCCTCCCTTCACACCTTGACATCCGAAAATCCATCGCATCAAAGCCTGCAAGCCCAAAAGTAAGCAGATGCCCAAAACTCCGGTGTAAGTACCACACGAATAATCATAAGCATATATACTCAATCTACGGGAAATGAGCGTCAAGGGGGCAAAGAGAGAGAGAGAGAGGAGGGGATCGCGGAAGCTTGCGCGTGTGCGTGCAGAGAGCTCAGAGCTCTCTCGCGCAGAGGCGCGCTCTCTCATCGGGCGCAGAAGAGAAGAAGAAGACGCGAATTCCCGCGATGTTATCGTGGCGAGCGCGGCAGGGGGAGGAGGAGTTGGGCATCGCTCGGCAGCGACGGCGACTCCAGGCTGAACTTTCACCGGGAGCGCGCGTCCGGGGGACCCAGAGCTCGTTCCTTCCCACGATATATCTCGTCTTATTCGCTCTCCTGTGGCTTTCCCCCGCGCCCGCCCGCCCGCTCGCACACCCCCCGCAAGACATCGATGTCGAGAGAGCGCTATATCTGCGCGCGCGTCTATAGACTGGCCAGTCGCGACTATTAATTCATAGTTTCCCTCCCCTCTCTCTCTCTCTCTCTCTCTCTCTCTCTCTCTCGGCGTTATGCGTCTCTTTTCCAATTTTTCTTAACTCGTCCCGCGCAACCGCACTTTTCTTCCTCCTCCTCCTCCCCCAGCCTTAGGCTTTTATTGTCACTGTCGGATAATAACCTGCCGCTGCGCGTTCGCGGCTTTGGCTTGAAACTTCTATAGCCCGATGTGCCCCTTCTCTCGTGTGGTATAGCTGCGCATACTCTTGCGAGATATACGAAGTACAGAAGCTGGTACGGTGTTTTGACTAGGTGCGCGTAATATCGTCCGAGCGCTGCTAAGATATAACACATTTTGCGGAACTGTTTACCTATATATCTGGAAAAATCGGCAAGTTTGAGGAAAGTCAAGGCGTTATATTGAAATCCTAATGCGTCCAAATTTGTTTTTATTTTCATTTTTATTAGATGGTTCGTTCTATATCGAGAAGCCGATAAGTGTGCCAATTATCGTATAGAGTCGCAGGAAGGGCACAATCATGCGGCGATCGATAAAAAAAGAGGCGAATCTCGGTATTTATGTGTACCACGGCCGACTTGTGATACAAAGAAATTTCAGCTTTTCCTTTCCCGGGAGCATCGTTTTCGTTCGCTCTCTCGCTTATATGCACGCAGCTGCAGAAGGAGACCCCCTTACACCGGCAGTGTGCGTATATCGTTCATCCTCGTTTAAAGCGCGCGCGTGCCTGGCGACGTTCTTTTCCCGAAATCCGAGAATCGTTTCTCGCCAGCACGCTGTATGCATATATCCTCCTTGGCGTTTACGCAACACCTTCGTGCCGTTTTTTTAACCAAGAGCGTATAAATATCCAGTTCCTTCCTACTGCCCCCTCTATTTACGCTCAGCTCAATGCGGTTCTAGAACGATTATTACCCGTATGCCGCGTAAACATTAATATCAGTCGCGCCATCGATGGCCCAGCCGAGATCGCTATGGGTTTCGATAATCGCGCTAGTGCGCACATACCGATCGCGCGACACTTGGTAGTCGAAACGAGTGGAGCAGGGGAGGCATGCATATACACACAAAAGAGAGCTGCTCGAGAGCAGCGCGGAAGCCATCTACGAGAGCCAATGTGTCTATGTACCTTACACGGGAGGACGGCTTGGGACGCACGTATACAAGCGGCACGCTCGCATAATATATAAGGATGACCAAATGACCGGCGCACTTTCACATTCTGTTAGCGGGGATCGCGAGCGATAGGTGAGAGAGAGAGAGAAAGATGAGGTTGCTGCGTTAGCGCTCGCTCGCTAACGATCCCTAAGCGCGATAATCCGGGATATAAGCGCTGGCTAAGCGACTGCAATAATCCGGCTATATGGGCTCTCTACCTGTGGCTATATATACGGGATATCTCGATAAATCGCTCCATGTTAAAATCGTTAATAACGAAAATCGTTCCGTCCTCGCTTCGTAAGACCCTAAAACTCCTTGGGGGCATTTTTTTTCTCTTCTCTTCCTCGGCTCTCGAGGTCGTACCTACGGGCGAATTTTTCTGTTTTAGTGTCTCTCTATACATCACGCACTGGCGATTTGGCAGAGTTGCCGTGATTTCGCAATGTCACTGCTTTGTTATTAGGCTTATTTTCGAAAATTATTTTTCGAAACTCGCACAACCTCGCCGAGTCGGACTTTAATTTGGCCGCCCTCTCTCCCTGGAGGATATTTTAATATATTTATAATGGCCATACAGCGTTGCTTGCGCAATGATGGGCATTCAATTTTCTCGGAACACTTGCGCGTATACGCCTGTCAATTTGTGTCGACGAGGAGGGGGTGTCCGCTTGTTTGCCGTGTACACTAGACTAGATGTCGAGAGCGCCTCGAATCGAGCAGGTGTATTACGTTCGCCAAGATTTCGTTGTATACCTTTTGCCTCGAGAAACGTTTCGGCCCCCGCAAGTCAGGCTACAGCTCGCGAATCTTTCGCTGTAGTTGGGTACACACAGCGTCTACCGGCAGTAACAGCCGGTAGTAGCGAGTCCGCGGTTGCGCTTTAAAGATAAGAAACTGGCAGGATGAGTTTCTCGAGAGCAGCATCAAGTGCAGTTGAGCGGACTCGTGACGATGAGTAGCTTCTGGCTAGTTTGCCTGCTGAGAGAGTAAGAGAGAGAGAGAGAGAGAGAGAGAGAGAGATGGATGACGGGTAGGGAAAAAATCAACTTTCTCGATGGGCGCTCGCTTACGTAAGCGCCGATTCTTTGCGCCGTTCGAGGCGCGCAAGCGCGTTTAAAGCGCGATACCGTCTAAGCAGCCGGACTCTCGCTCTCTCTCTCTCTCTCTTGCGGAGCATCGTTTCCGTTTAGAGCGAACGCGCGACCAACTGCTAATACTCTCCTTTATCATTAAATTTCAATACCCTGGACTTTCCTTCGCGCATTTGCATTTGTCGATAGTACCCTCCTACGTTCTTTCCCTTCTCTTTGTCAAGCTTGGAAAAAAGGACGCCAAGATTGTTGAGATGCCGTCTTGTCGAAACTCGATCAGCTGTTGAAAAATCTCAAACATGAATAAAACACGAGGCAATAATTCATTCCTATGGTTTTTTATACAAAGTCGGGACAAAAAAAAAAGCAAGCGACACACATCCGATCCGTATAAGAGATTTCTAATTGTCAGGAAGAATCCGTAAAAGTGGCATTCGTATACACACAGACACGCACGTGGTACGAATAACTGGCGTTCGTTGCGTTTTTTTCTCCCCCTTCGCAGCTATTGCCGGTTTCCCGAGAGAGGCACCGCGACTTTACGGATGAAGTTGTTGGCGCGACTGCGATCTCTCCCCGCGGATAGAGTCATTCGATGCGACCGGAGCAAAAAATGCCCGCTCTGTAACAAGCTCTCCGCGCGCTCTGGTTTATGCAGAAAATGGGCGAGGTATATATATATATATATATTTACATGTATACGTATCGCTGGCTTACGTAAGTTATTTACGGTGATACATTTGTTCGAGGGGTTGAAGGAGCGGGGGGATATATAAACGTTTATGGGATAATTTATGGTTGCGTAGGGTCGTTAATCTAGTATGCCTTTTTTAACGTTGTTATTATTTTTAAGTTATTTCCCCCTCGATATATAATATTAAAAGAAGTTACGCGCGCGTACGTATGTATATACACGGCGATCGTATAACTCGGAAATCAAATTTACCGGGCACGATCGCCGATATCTTTTGTAAATTTCCCCGGGACGTGTATACGATTTCTTTATCGACTATAATTTTCCCCGCTGGGAGATTCCATATTATGAAAATTCATGTTATTAATTATTTAAGCGTGTGTACCTACACGCGAATGTACACGTGTCTGTGTGCGCGTATGTATACGGAGCGCGTCCACGGAAGTGCAGATCAATGCCTCGATTTCAAGCATAGCTGATGGAAAGCGCGCGAGGCGAATCTCGCTCGCTCGCCGGGGAGTTTCAATAAAATAAAACGGAGAGAGAAAAAAAGAAATAAAAGACAGAAGAGACGGTGGGAAAATTATCACATAACGCGCGCGCGCATAGGCAACACGTCCTGTGTACACACACATATGTACACGCGAATTGCGTGCGCGAAGAGCAGGGAAAAAAAATAAAAGTTTCTTTCGCGCTAGACGGCATTATATTTTAATTATTTCGCCGTGCGCTGCAAATTTAATTTAATAGGATACTAAGTTACGACGCCGATGACTCCGTACAATCCGAACTACGCGCTGGAAGCGCTGCAAAAACGACAATGCCTCGGCTCTCTATTGCTTAATACTTGCCAAACACCCTGGCGTGCGGCTCTAGACTGCTAATGCCCATACGGCTCGAAGAAAAGAAAAATACGAGGTGCGCGCGCAAAAAAAAATAGTTATGGGATGCCTGATTATCGAGTGTCCCGCGAATTTATATAAATCAAACCAAATTCAACTGCGTATTTTAGAACGTCAGGATTAATGCGTTTTCAGCCTCCTGCGCGAACCTGCCAATTTTTCCAACGAGCCGCTCGTAAAAACAAAACTAGCCGCGTGCGACAAACGAGCGCTTGGGAGAATTTTTTGCGAGCGTTACACCTGACCGCTATACGAGGATAATTTATTGAAAGAAAAAAAACGAGGGAAAACAATAGCGATCGAGAAAAAAATGTGTTACGCAAGAGGGACTACCGAAACTAGGTTTGCTGTGGGAAGTGCGCGAAGAAGCTGTCCTCTCGAGTCCACTTCCGACTCTCGCTTGCGGCGCGCGCGTATTAAGGTTACTACACTTGCCGCGATCGCTCGCGCAAACTCGCTCGCTTTACGCCTTTATTTATCCGGCACTTGCGCAACCCTCTCTCTCTCTCTCTCGCGTAATCGATACATACTCTCTTGCTTCTGTTTTTTTTTCGCGCTCTGATTTAGGACGACGTGTGCGCTCGCTCTTGTTTTTTTTTCACTGCCGCAGACGCGCCTTCTCGTTTTTTTCTCCCCATCTAAGCGGTGTAGCACAAAAGCGGCCGAATTTAACGCCGCTCATTTATACATCTTTCCGTCCGTTTTTTTTTCTGCTCGGCGAGAGATCGCTCGCTATTTAACGGAGCGCGATTAAGAGCCGGTGCCCAAAACAGTTTTAATGCTAATTTGACTTTCACCAAATTCAAACTTAGACCCCCGCCCCAGCTGGCCGGCAAAACTTTGCCGCTCGCCGTATATAATATATGTGGAAGCGCGTCGTTACGCGTTTACGTGTGTATACACATGTACGCGGGACGACGAGCGAGGGATTCCGTTATAATTTCCAAACTGGCTCCAGATCAATTTTTCATATGTCGTTCTCCGAATCGTCCCGTGTTAGAATTTCTCATTACATTTCGTACATCATAATAGTTCGCCTCCGCGTAGTCGCTGAAAATATGGCCGCCTTATGATCGCCAGGCCGATTTATCGATTTTCTCCAAACGTCGAAATTTTAATCAATCGTTTTATTATGGCTCACCGGCCCCTCCAAGTTTCCCCATAAATAAGATATATCATTGCGGGCGCGCTGTGTGCGTATAGAGCTCCGAGCGTAAATCCAAATGAACGAGCACGCAGCCGTATACGCGGGGCATATATGTTCCGAGATTAAAATTTGACAGGCACACACGCGTGTGCAAGCGACTCTTGTCTCTCGACCTGTTTTCCTGCTGACCCAGTTACCCACGGGGCTCGATGTTTTTTTTTATATATATTTTTTTCGAAACTCGACGCGCATCATTCGCGCGCTCACACACACAAAAAGAGTCGGTAAGGATGTCGCCTATGGGCTTGCTGGGAGGCAGAGGACGCGGAGAGGGAGCTCAACCCCGTAAAACAAGTTTCGTTGAGCGACTGCCAAAGCTCTCCGACGCGTCCGGTAGACGGTGAAAGGTGAAGCCAAGCGAGCGAGGCCCAACTGAATTAGCTCGGTGCACGTCAACTGCAGCCGCGGCAGCAGCCCTCCAGCGGCGTCTCCGGATCGCGCTTATTCATTTTTTTTTTGCACGCTTGACTGTAATTGCTCGCGTCTCTCTCATCCCTTTTACCTTCTCTTTCACTATATAGTATATGTACCGTTGGAAATGCAGTCTTAATTAATAGGTACGCGTTACGTATACACACCTATGGCTATATCTATACAGGTACATATGAAATTTGAATACAAACAGTCGGTGAATTGATAGGTGGTCTCGGTACTAGTGTGCGCGCGTCTGTGTGGGTAAAATGAAATTAGAAGACGCGTCAAAAGTAAAGGGAGAGAAACGGCCACACGCGAGAACTCTCCACGGCCGCTTATGCACACTCACGGTTAGATCGGCGTGACATTTGAACCGCAGGAGAGATAAAGAAGCGACCGAGAGAAAAGAGCGGAGAGTGTCGAGCGCACTGTGAGCGGGGAGGAGGGGCTGAGGTGGGCTTGAAAAACGACGAGGAGGAGACGCATCGTAACGAGCGCGCGAAGGCTTGTCTAACCGGTACCGGCGAAAGTCTCAAGCGCGCTAGGGTCAATGGCAGAGTCTCGAACGCCAGCAAGGAAGTTCATCCGTTCTCGCCTTTCTTTCTTTATTCCCTCTCGTCGTCGTCGTTGTCCTCCTCCTCCTCCTCCTCTTCTCCGCAAATTCTCACCTCAGTGCACTTTTTTCCGTCCGTCTCTTTCTCTCTTCAGTCTGCAATCGGCGGAGCAACTGAGCGCGGGCTTGATGGCTTATATAATGCGGTTTGTGACACTCGTGACTCATCTCCGCTTTTTCATCAAAGAAAGCGTAGGATTTTTGCGTCGTTTCTTCTTTTATTTTGTTTTCTTTAACGTGTTGTTTTTTTTCGCCTCAATTTCACTCTAGCGCGCATCACTTCATTGAAAATATAGGCACTCTTTGTATAACGCATGCGATTCGGTTTATATTTCAATAAAGACACCGCGAGCGAGCGCGTGTCGTTTGAGTTTCCCAATGAAGAAAGTGAAATTATATATTTTGAAATATGACAGGCTCTCTCGGTGTATAAGGTAAAAAATAATGTCGATTTAATATATGTAGAATTATAGATTATACCGCGCTCGCGGTGTGCCACACGTTGATTATCGTCTGTCTACGTGTGTACGTAACGTTAAAAAAGTCAATAGGCGGTGGTTACGAAATGTAATGGTTTACACGATGGGGAAAATTGAAATTTTCATTTACCCCAAGCCCCAGCGGGTAGTCGTACTTATCCACAAAGCGACTCTATGCAGATATCTATATAGTATACATTGAAGAATCAACGATTACGTAAGCCGATATTAAAACTTTCTTCGTTACTGATTGCCATTCAAGTTGACTTCATAATGTAGCTTGGAATTCAAAAACATTCGGCCATAGAACATTCGAGGCTTTTGTTCTTCCAACTTCATTTAAGCAGTTTTGCACGATCCAAAAGAAGAAAAGAAGAGAACGAGTCCCGAGTCCAAAAACCACTCTTTTTTCCCCCGGCAGCAACGGAAAATCAACGCGAGCCTAATACCCCGATTTATTTCCGCGATGCAGCTGCAGCAACGAAATCCAGGAAATCGAGAAGAGCGATTACAACGTCTCAAAGCCAATCCTATATCTTCGCATTGAGAAGAAGAGGAAGATAAAAAAAATAACAGTCGCCGCTCGTTTTATAATCGGTCGCGTACATGCACGTGTCTCCGTGTGCGCATGCGTGTGTCGCAAAGAGGTTGCAACAAACGTGCATCGTGGAAAGAAGAGACACTCGCGCGTACAGGGGGGGGGGAGGCTCCGCGAAGAAAGTATATACGGTAGGAATTTCCAGCTCTCTCAGAGAAAGCACGCCGAGAAGCGCACACGTATCTCTCTCTCTCTCTCTGTGTCTGCACTTGCGCCTTGCCAGATTCCCTTTCAGCGGCGCATCCTCTCCTCCGCAAGGCTTTCCTCGCTCCCCGAGCTTTTCACCGATACGCGCGCTCGCTGACCCTCCGCTTATCGCGTCCTTTTCCAAATTTTCAATCGATCCAGCGTACCGCATTTAAATTATACAATACTCATTTCTCGGGTTAATACGCGAAGAAAAAAAAAGGCACGTTAAAACGTCGGAGGAGTGTGTAATTAGTCTGGCGTAAAAAAAGAGGATGGGAGGGCGACTCTGAGGGGGGGGGGGAGGAAGAGGAAAATATGCAGGAGGTCGCGATAATTAGCCGGGGATTCGGCGAGAGAGCGGCTTCGACGAAAGCAGCGCACGGATCGTGAAGTCTTGGGAGCCCGGGAGCAATGAGCACGAGAGAGAGATGTGTGGGCCTATACTGATGATAGACCGAGAGCAGCTCGAGTATCGAGCAAAGCGGACCGCGGCGCGGGGAGGAGCAGCGCAGCGGCGCATGGAGGTCAAAGATCGGGCAGCTCCTATCTACATCCGCTCTCGGCGGATCTCTGTGTCTACCTCTCTCTCTCTTTCTCTTTTTCCGTCTTGCCGGGGGCAATTACTCTTCGACTATTCCCCCAGTGGGTCTCTCCCCCGCCGGCTGGTTATGTATATATGTATATAGAGTGGAAGAGAAGTGCTGCAGCGGCAGCTGGAATCGCAGAGAAATTGGCTCTCGAGACTCGTAGCTGGGCCGAGTAGTCTGAAGGAGTTTCTGCTGCCGAGTCTCTCTCTCTCTCTCTCTCTCTCTCTCTCTCTCTCTCTCTCTCTCTCAGCTGGCCAGGGAATCTCTCTTTCCTCTGCGTCGAAGCGCCGGGCGCGTGCGCGGCGCGCGCCTCGCGCCCCTCCACCCCCCCCCCTCTCTCTCTCTCTCTCTCTCTCTCTCTCTCTCTCTCTCTCTCTCTCTCTCTCTCTCTCTCTCTCCTGACTCTTTGATCCTCCGATATATACCTGCCGCTGATGAAGGCTTTAGATTTTTCGACGAAATTATACGCGGAACATTGTGTTCCCCTCGGCTCTCGAGAGGGGCCTTTTATCACGCGGAAACGTTAACAAGCGAGCTTTGTCCACGTAATATACCGCTATACACGTGCTCTTGCTTACGATCGTATTTGTATTTAACCTTTTTTGTTTTATTTTAAATTTCTTTTCGTTATTGGCGGTTAAAGAAGTGTTTTGTGCGTGTGCATAAATTAACGTCGAGTACATCGAAGCGATTCACGATTACAACGCGTCCGATTGAATAAAGTTTCAAATGGAAAACGATGAGCATCGAACAAAGTGAACTTTCAAATTATCGAACGGCTACAGCCGAGATGTACACGGGTTACGAGTGTACATAAACACACACACAAAGAAACATTTTCTATTCTCGTTGGCTCGAAATGTATATTCTATGACTTTACCACCAACCTGACAAGTGTATTTCAGAATCTTTTATATGCGTTTTCACGTCTGCCAAGAACGAGACAGACACACGCGGAGGGAGAGAGAAAAGAGAGGCCCCGACGAATAGAGACAGACTAATCACGCGTGCGGAGAAAGTGCTTTGGAAAGAATGTGTTAACGCGATAAACGCGACATTTCTCTCTCTTCCTCAGCCTCTTTTAATATCATCGCATTTCTCATTCCACCACTTAACATTACTTATAATTATAACCGCCGTCTGCGAAATGTACGAAAAAAATGCTCGTTTTCGCTTGATAATTAAGCGAAATTTTTATGGACTCTTAAATTGAGCGTGTACCAAAGGAGGAATAAAAAATTGGAAGAAAAAAAACACACACGACCGGTAATAAAAGCTGAATAGAATCTCCGAATTCACATGGGCGCAGAGTCTCAGCCATTGATAACCTCGAGGCCGTCCTTCCGCTTTCTTAATATGAAACGAAGGAAATAATCGAAAGCACGATCGAGAGGTCCGCCTCTCCGTCGTCGTCTATAGGCCTATTGTTCGCTAATACCTTAGCCGGGATACGCGAAACCGTCAATGATCCCTGCAAAAGACTTACGACGCGTTGCGGCACAGCTGCGAGTTTAGCTCGAAAACAGCTGATATAAGGGACGAGCTTGTCGGATAAGTCATTTTCTTCCGCGAGCTGCGTAACTTTTTCGACAGACTAGACAGACACGCGCGCGTATACACTTGGTGTAGAATTTGTTATTCATATGGTTGTGAGCAATAAGCTGGTAAAGCCCAGTGGCTCCAAAAATGCGAGATACGGCCTTTTGTCGGACTGCAATATACATGCCGATGGCTACGCTTTCGGTGCTCCTGCGGCTGCTGCTGCTGCCGGAACTGCCGATTTACGCGCAATAAAAGTAAACAGCGGGGAAAGCGGCAGACGTTTTTTTTTCTCTCCCTCTCGAAAAAACGAAACGGTATTATAGGGCGATAAATAATCGATTTAAAAAGCGAAACCATAACACAAGAGAGCGGTACTGTATAATATATTGATAATAAAAAGTGGGCTTTGTTGGAAAAATCACCTCACAAGGATGTGACTTTCTGTGCCTCTCGAATATGGCGAGCCAAAAAAAAAATCGATGGGGCCGAGAAGTGGGGATAGGATTTTTTTAAATTATTGCATTAACATATATTTCGAGTTTGGAAAGGAAAGAAAAAAAAAGGAACGGGCGTGACATTAGAAAGTGTAGTAAGACAAAAATGAAGAGAAAAAAAAACAACTATCATTTATGTATATGTATCCTTCTTTCGTGACGTTACAGTCGTTGACTTTCATCGGCTGCGAATATTAAGATCCAATTCGAAATTACCGGCAATTCAGCAGGTTCGATCTCTAATTTATTATTCGGATGGCCTCGCCGCTCAGTCGCGGATCAAAACGAATATGTCATCTTTGGCAATCGTATCTTTTTATTTATCGATTTTTTTTTATTCTTTTGGCTCTCTTTGTGCGGAATTTCTATATGTACAAAAGCAGGCTCGAACACCTTGAATAACTCGTAATTAAGTACAATTTTGAATGCCGGAAAATTATATATATTAACGATCCTATAGGTGTAACAAAGAATGATAATTCATTTAAAAGTCGTTAGAGCAACGATTGCCTAAGTGATCTTTTGTGCGAGCTGCTGTAGGTGTTATCGCGATACCGAATTAAATTCTTCATTTTTATTTTTTGCCAAGTGCGTGTGAGCAGTAAACACACCAGCACGCTTGTGTGTCCGTCTGCGCTAAAAGTAAGATGAATGAACGTATAGGTGATATACTACTAGACAGTGAATAGTCCGTAAAAGTAGCATGAAAAATTACATCTGCACTTAATTAATGATTATGTACTAGCACACACGGAGAGGGTGATCATGTGCCCGTGAAAAGTCGGATATATGCTTTGTGTGCATTGTGAAAGCGCCAGAGGTGGTAAGACGTCTCTCGACTCTCTCGCGAAACTTTATTTATTTAATGATACACTGACACACATACCGGCAAATTCGAAATTTTTTGATATACATGTAAATAAACATAAAACTCGCCGGCTGGGATTTAGCTAGATAATTTATTTTGACAAATTTTCGAGTCGTTCTCAAGACGCGACAGTTTATTTACGCCACTTTCTTATGTCATTTATTCTGTTTTTCAATTTGTCAATGACTTTTCGAAAAAATGGCGAATAATCAATCGGATTTCGTAAAATCACGCGGGGGAGATTAAAAAAAAAGACGCGATGATTGTTTCTTCTGTTTTTTTTTTTGGTAAAGCGAAATTAAAAATTAAAAGGTGATTTTCGAAACTACCGTGGAGAATTAACGATCAATCTTTCACCATAGGCTACGTTGAAACTGATTTATTTGCTAAATTACATCTCCTCGCGTACCCGTAATTAGAAGTTCGTAATGTTTTCGTTTGACCGGCGAACACCAAATATTTCTACTCATTTGGATTAGTGACTTTACAAAATCACTAATTTCACGAGAGTACGAAATTTTTCCAGAGACCAAAAAAATGCTAAATTATGTGCGTTTTACAATATTTTAAATATTACGTTTGGTGATTTAAACGAAATTAAATCGCTGATTGTTCTGCAATCCGGCTGATGCTAAATCTTCGAAATTCATTGTCAGGAGAAAAATGTAATAAAAACAACCTACGTATTCTCGGGCGTATGTCATAAATCAGAAGCTGGCCTTAAAAGTGTAGGTAAGCATTGGATCATTTCGTGCTTTCTCGTGGTCGTAGAAAATTAAAGAACCGCACATTTTCGAGCAAATACAGAAATTTCAACTTTCGAGTTGTTGTTTTTCTTTTTCTTTTCGTTGCAGCAAAAAAAAACCGTTTCACCGAAATAAGTGTTCTACTCCTCCCCGGCGAGGCTCTCTTCATTTAAATATTGACCGAAACATCTAAACGATATTTTCTCCCAAAAAAATTACGTAACAAGTTCCAGTTTAGTTTTTTGCTACCAAAATCTAGAAAAAAAAGAAAGAGGAACGGATAAAACTTACGTGTACATTATTTCGAACGAAACATCTTCGCCGGTATGAAAAAATCCGGCGAAATGTTGTAACTAGAAAGGCCTGACCAGAGCCGGCGCACAATACGACTGGCTACTCTCGCTGAAAGGGATACCTGTATCTCTCTCCTGTTATACATTGAACGAGAGAAAGAGCGAGAGAGATAGGGGGAGGAGGAGAGAAGGCGGAGATTAAGCCTGGAACTAGTGTAGCTATCGTCGTCCGTATAGCAGGCCGATTAAACTTTACGCCCTCGTAAATTTTCGTTCATTGTATAATTCGTCCAGACGTTTCTGCTACAGCCGAAAGCTTGGCTTCCTCGGTATAATGAGCTCGGTGCTTACATAAATTTTCTAGCGCGCGCCGCCGGGATGCAGAGCCGCTTCTGCTGACTTGCCTAATTTTTCTTGCACCTTCCAGAAGATGCATGACTCTCCCTCTCTACTCGGCTATACATGACCGATGAATTGCGAGCTCATTGTGCGGCATTACACGCGGATAATTACTCGAAATACTCTTGCTTTCGAGAGTAATTTCCAATGATCGATACAAAAAAAAAAAGAAGAAGAGCCGAGAGAATTCAAAATCTACAGGTCGATGAAGAAAGCTTGAAAAAGCAAAATAATTTATAGACCGAAGCGAGCGCGAGCCCGTGTGCGTGCGAGAGAGAGAAACTCGTGAAATTCGAAGGCTGAGGATGTATTCGCTCGAGAGTGGGACTTGTGCCTCAATTACGTTGGCCTTCGGAAGGTTCCGTGTATAAGCATCTCCAGATATCGCGACGCGCGTGGAGATGTGCGTGGAGAGAGAGAGAGAGAAAGAAAAAAGTCGGGCGCTCGAAATATTCGGGTCATCGCTTCTCCTTTCTCGCTTTGGGACACGACGTCGACGACGCGCGTTTCCTGCCTCGTATTATACCCCTCCAACCGCCACGACGTCTCTTTCGCAAGATTTACCCGGGGGATAACGCTGGCCCCGGGGTAATCCGAGCCAAGGATCGAACTCCGTGTGCTTTCTAGGCCCACCTTCGCTTTTTTTCTCTCGACTTTAATTGTCCTGACACTCGACTTCCTTGCCCGCGTTATTTATTTCTTTTTTTTCTCTCCAACAGCATCCAAATGTGTTGGCCAATCTTTTCCATGGGAGTTGTTATAAATATTTTATTTGATTTGTTTTTGTTTTTTAAGAAAATACCTTTTTCCTCACTTTTTGGGGCTAATTTACGAGAAGCTGTAAAATGACACTGCCATCAATTTTGCGAGTTTGTTAAATAAGAGGAAAGTGGTACATAAATTTATCGAGCGGGGCAACGCGTACACATCCGTATCGCAGCGTTTCAAAAGCAAATATTTTTACATTTATGAATAGCATAACTTTTGCTATTGATATACTCTTAAAGTGTTTATCGGCCTTTAAACTTTCAATTATTTCAGGCCTTACGCGCGGGATCTTATCGAATCCGAGTTAAATATACGCGACAGCTGAATAGTTTTGACTTTAACGTCCGCGTAAAAACGTACATCCCACTTATGAATATGCTCAAGTTAAAATACTCCGGCGACTGCCTAGAGTCGAGATTTTTCAAAAACAAATTTCGCTGAAAAACATTGCTAAATAAGCGTCGAGGCGTAATTTTTCCTTTTCCGAAACTAAACGCCAGAGAGAAAGAGAAAAAAAGAAGGAGAAGCCCTAACTTTCGTAACATTTGCGCTCATCGAGAGATATTTGAGAAATCAATATAATGCTCGGGCAGGCGTCGAGATAAGGCGTCAGTGGGTAAAATTAAGACGTAATAAGTTTAATGGCCAGCGATTTAACCAGGTAAAATTTGCAGGCGCGCAACGTTACGTGCTTGTACATATCTTTCTCTCCCTCCCTCCTTTGCTCGTACAATTATAAAAGATCCCAAAGATCAAATGATGCTGTAGAGCCGAGAAGCAACGCTCACAGATCCAAGGATAATTGATATCAATCAGTCGCGCAAATCTTCCACATATATATCTGCGCAAAGGCAGATCAAGCGCACGTGGTGCGTTTGCGCATGTATCGCAACAAGTGCTGTAAGGATCCAGCCGGTGGTCGGAACGTTAATACGCCAGGAGGAGGAGGTCTATCGAGTGTGCTGAGGCAGCGATGAGACGTCGTCGCCGTCGTCGACGGTGACAACGAGAGAGAGGAGAAAGAGCCGATCGGCTGCTGCTGCTGCTGCTGGGAGAGAAATAAAGAAAGAGAGAGGGAGGGATGGGTGGGGGTAGGAGGGAGGCGAAATTTACCGAGAGATTTGAGCGCGTCGATGAGGGAAAGAGCGGCCAGCAGCAGGAGGGAGGTAGGGAGAGAGAGAGTAAGAAAGAGAGCGCATGAAAAAGAGAGAAAGAGAGAGAGAGAGTGAGATTTGCAATAGCCGGGGCTCTCGTCGCATCTCATAGGTGATGGGTCGCTTGTCGGCGGCTGAGAGCGGGGCCGCTCCGCGAGTGGGGCCAAGCGAGTATAAAAGCAGGCCCCAAGACAACTACGGAGCATCAGTCCTCTCAAATCAAGGACCAGCAGCAACCATGAGGGCATTCCTGGTAAGTCAGAACGGCCCGCGCTCTTACCGTACACACACACGCCTACAAACGGACTCACCGACTACTACCGCTACTTTTCTCTCTTTCTCTCGTTCTCCATATTCACTTTCTTTAACCCCGCCGTACACCAACTACAGTTCGTCCTTGTTATTATCCGTTCCTTCATCTCCTTTCGTTCGTTGACTTCTTCCTCATTCGCCTCTTCCTCTCTTTCTTTCGCTTCATCGCGAGAGTTCGGCCGATCAGCTGTTTCGTTCGCGGGCAAATTCAAATACTCGACGATCACGTGAGACTCGAAGAAACGTACGGGACTAACTCGTTAACGGAGAGAGTTTAATTCTTTCTTGGTAAAAATTCAAATTCGCGGCGCGTAAGCGTCTGGTGTGAAGTATATATCGCGAAAGAAATACGGCTTATTAGCATACAATCGCGCGTCGAATTACAAAGTCAATTTGGCTAAGGACTCGAGCGACGAGACTCGATGCTCAAAGTGTGCGTCTATAGGATCCCATGGCAAGCTAAAAAAACAAACATTGATAATTTGCGCTCCCTTACAAGGTCTTGGCACTAGCCACGGTGGCACTGGCCCGGCCAGAGGCCGGCTACTCGTACAGCCAGCCCGGCGGCGGAGGTGGTGCACCAAGCGGCAGCTACGGCGCCCCGGGCGGCGGCGGCGCCGGTGGCGGTTTCGGCGGTGGTAGCCTCGGCGGTTTCGGAGGCGGTGGAAGCTCCGGTGGCTTCAGCGGCGGCAGCGGCTTCGGCGGCGGCAACCTCGGCGGAGGCAGCGGCTTCGGAGGCGGAAGCCTCGGAGGCGGCAGCGGCGGATTCAGCAGCGGCGGCTTCAGCAGCGGCAGCTTCGGCAGCGGCGGCGGCGGCGGCGGCGGCTCCGGTTTCGGTGGAGGCTCCGGCTTCGGCGGCGGAGCCAGCGCCGGAGGCTCGGCCGGCACCCTCATCCAGAAGCACATCTACGTGCACGTGCCGCCCCCAGAGCCCGAAGAGCAGCGGCCCATCCGCAACTTCGCCCCGGCCGCCCCCGCGCAGAAGCACTACAAGATCATCTTCATCAAGGCCCCGACCCCGCCGACCCCGACCGCCCCTGTCATCCCGGCTCTGCCTGCTCAGGACGAGCAGAAGACCCTTATCTACGTGCTCGTGAAGAAACCTGAGGAGGCGCCAGAGTTCAGTCTGCCGACAGTCGCCCCGACTCAGCCCAGCAAGCCCGAGGTCTACTTCATCAAGTACAAGACCCAGGTGAGTCCTCCAGCCGACTATTTCCTCCTTCTATAATCTTATACTTTTCCTCTCTCTCTCTCTCGAGATGCTTTCTTTTTCACGTAATCCTCGGTATATATCCAGCTTAGAGAGAAACTGGATATATTGCTTTCTACGACTGACCGTGATTTTGAATTCCGATCGCGGCCACTCGATAACACGCATCGACATTATAACGCTTCAAACTAGTTTTTCCTAATGCGCGTGTACGCTGTACACGCAACTTTGTCTATAACGAAACAACAAAGTTGAAACGCGTACGAACGAAATTTCATCGATTAAGATCGACACACGTGATATAGAAAACGACGTATCGATCAGCTGTTGAGTTTATAAAATAAAAAGAAAAAAGGAGGCAGCAGCTCTAAAGGATATGGTTTGTTTGGCCTCGCCGGCCGCATTGCAGAAGGAGGGAGGTGGCAGCGCCGGTGGAATCGGCGGCGGCATCGGTGGCCTCGACGGCGACCTCGGCGGTAGCGGCATCGGCGGCGGCTCGTCTGGCAGCGGCATTGGCGGCATCGGCGGTGGTGGCATCGGTGGCGGCTCCGGCGGCGGCTCCTCCGGCCCGAGCGGAAGCTACGGACCCCCCGGCGCCTCCGGCCCCTACTAGTCAATTTGCCCCCCCTACCCCCACAGTCCCTTATCCTCCGGCCCACCCCCTTTCCACCCTCCATCCCCTTGAGTTCTCTCACTCACTCTCTCTCTCTCTCTCTCTCCAACCCTCCGTCTCGGTCAGCCAAGAGCGGTCCAACTGCTCGTCATAGGGTGGCCGGGACAGCAGCCGCTCGTTGTAACATAGTCCTGCAGGCGACCAGAAGAGCTTCGACTCCAAGGAGGCGACGATGATGACGAAGATGAGCCGGAATGCCAGGGGCGCCCGCGTACGCCGCTACTGGCCTTCTGCGACTGTATTATATTAATATTATAACTCGCGAGCGACAATCAGCGCGAGCCATATATTTTTTACGAGGACGGCCGAGAGACTTCGGCCGCGACGACGACAAAGATGATGATGATGAACGGGAGCTTTTGCGATGAGAATCGCAACGGAGACACGCCCGTCCCTCAAGAACGACGACATCTCACCTACGAGCCCGGAGGGGGGGCTGCCACTTAAGCGCCTGTGCATGACCCCTCTCCGTTGGGAGGGGGGTCCTCCTGTAGCCCTGCGCTTACGGGCCCCTTATCTCCCCCCCCTGCCCCCCCAAAAAAACCCCCTCCGAGCCCGCAGCAGAACCAAGCAACTTTTTTTATACCTACTTTTTTTGCAAGAAAACGGTGGCGAAATAAAGCTTTTTTATGTATTTTTTTACATAAACACTCAAAAAACATCTGGCCTTCTTCTTTTACAATTTGCTCTCATCCAACACTTCCGCGCGCCCTATCCCCCACAAAAGCCCCTTTCCAATACCACGTCCTTTCTCACTTTTTTTTTCTTTTTACTGTACACTCTTTATATTTTTCTCTTCTCTCTCTTTCCAGCGCATACAGCTCGCACAATTATAAGCGGAAATTTCACTCTCGGCAGATATTATTACCTTTTTCGCGAGTCAATTTCGTTCCTCACACGAAACTTAATGATCTTCGCTGATCGACCGACTAACAAGATAAAAAAAAATAAGTAAAGACGAAATAAAAAAATAAAAGACCAAAGAAAAGAAAGAGGCTATAATGAGCAATTTGGAAGATTAACGCTTGGCGGAAACGTCGAGCGAGCCGATCGTAAAAGTCCTCCTTTTTGCCGGCCTGTGCAGATCGGAAGAGTTTTGAATTGGCGGCGGTAGGAAGGTGGGAGAGGGTTGTATTGGCATCGGCGTTTTATCGGCGAATTCGTGACGCGGTAAAACGCTCGGGGCCCGAGCTCTCTTGGCGAACAATAAAAAAAATCCTTCGAGAGCTTCCGAGAATGCGAGTGTAGCGAAGGGGGGGGGGGGGTTGGAGGGGCATACTTTCACTGATCCCCGGGTTAACGTAAATCACGAAGTGAAAATCGAATAAAGAGGAGAGCCTCTTCACTTTAAAAGCTGTGCGTCCTGCTCGCTCTGTACACGTATAGTATACAACCCGAGAGCTTCGCTGCAATTTCTTTCTCCTTCGAATATGTATATACACAGACAGACAGAAGCATACACACAGACAAGTAAATAGATAGTAACGGCAGCGGTAGTGGTATAGCGGTAGTAGTCGCAGAGAAGCGAGTCGATGACCCGCAGCTGAACTCTCTACTTCTTTAATCCTCGGAGTAGCGCGCTAGCTGGCTGGCATTAGCTTCCGCCTCTGCCTCTCCGTGGCCGTTGATACGCCAAAAATGGCCGGGAGGCTGTAAGGAACACGCGCGCGCTCTCTCTCTATCGGCGAGACTGTCCCGCGGTCAGGAGCGAACGACTTGCCGTGTACACGCGCGCGTGAGATGAGGTACAGGGGGGGAGCTTGAATTTTTACGATATTGCGCAACGCGTCATGTAATAGAATAAAATAAATAACGCATCGAGCGGCTGTAGGGGGAAAGTGTTTTTCTCTCTTCCTCTCTTTTCCTCCCTATCTCTCGCTCTGCTGTGTGCGCTGGCAGTCTCTTCGAGAATAGTCGCAAGTGCATCTCTCGAACAAACGCGCGGCAGGGGGACTGGGGGGGGGGGGGGAGGAGAAAAGGAAAGCACACGCGCGAGAGAGGAGACTACGACCCGCACGCGCGCGCGGAGAGGCCGAGAGCGCGCTTCGAAAGTTACAATGGAAAGTGGCGTTTTATAATTTATCGAGAGATGCTCGAAAGAGAGAGAGAGAGAGACCCCTCCTCCCTTCCCCGCCGCTTGCCAGCCGGGTCCCTCTCTCGCTCGTTGGTCATCGCCAGGGGGAGGCAGCGAAAGCGATTTTCTTGCTCGCCCGATTGTCGTCGCTCTCGGGCACTATACCCGATATATGCGATTCTGCTGCGGAACACACAAGCCGCAGAGAGATGCCCCGGAGGACACCAGCTGTAGTCCTCCCCCCCACATCCCTCGCTTATTGCCGCTCCACCAGCAGCTCCTTTTAACTTTCTCGCGAATCTTTATTATCATTATTATCATTACTATCGTTATTATCGTTATGTACGAGCGCATTTATCGTTTTTTCTTTCTTTCTTTCTCTTTTATACTCCGGGCGTATATAGTATATGCATGTACAGCAAGGGGGACCGTATACCCGCATTATCACAAAAGTCCAAATTATCAAAGTGCCTCGCTGTGTGTGTACCACTTTTGATCGTCTCTCGAAGGAGGATCGAGACACGGAAATACCAAAGCAGGCTAATTTCGGATTCGCGAGACACCTGCCCGTACGTGCGCGCGCAAGAGAGAGGGAGAGAGCTTCGGAATTTCGGGCTTTCTTCGTCGTGCCTGCGCGTGTCGCAAGTAATTGGATAGATTTCGAGAGCAAGCGACGCGAGGGACAAAGACGATTTTGCGTTGTGTTGCTTTAACGGTGAGCGAGAGAGAGAAAGACTTTCGAGAGAGTGAGAGAGAGAGAGAGAGAGGTCGATAAGCGACGGTGAGGAGGTTGGAAAGCGAGAGCGCCTGCGCCTCATTGGCCTCGGGAAAATATTGTCTTATCCTAACGGAATATCTTGACGGCCGATCTGTGTTGGCGGGCTTGTTGACTTCCGTAATTAGCCGCTGCGGGAAAGGATTTTTCACTTTTCACCGGACGACGCGGCGACGGACTGGACACGTGGGGCCAAGGCTGCTTAAAAACGAGGAGCTGAAATCAACGCACTACAGACAAGCTCTGTCGTTATTTTTTTCCTTAGCAAACGTATTATTTGACAGATGCACACATAGACAAGTGTTTGGTGTGATAAAATATTGATATTTTGTTTTTAAATTAGAAATTTTTTACTGCGCGGGTTACTCCGGGGTGAAAGAGGAATTTTCCCGTCGAATAGCGTATGCGTTACACGCTACACCTGTCGGCTGCGCGCGCGCGTCACGCTAAGAAAGTGTTGGCAATCGCCGAAGAAAGGAATAACGATGTCACTATTACTTCCTTGTGCATGAGTTGTTTACCGTATACTCGCCGATCCATTCATACGCGCTTCCTGCTCTCGCCCAAGCGAATGCGCAGGGCAGTTGGATTATATTTTTTATTGCGATTCATGCGTTTATATACAAATGCCTAATAATCGAGCGTAGAAATATCGTCGAATTCGAGTAGCCTAATTCCGATGATTAATTGAGTTTGTATTAGAAACGTTTTGGACGCGTACGTCCGTCCATGCGAGCATCCATATTAATAAGCGTGTTTATTTTTTTTTTTAACGGATTCACGCCTTGGGTCATTCCAATTATAGAAGAAAAATGTTTATGCATGAGATAAAAACGGTCAGAGCGTCAAAATAGAATGGAGTTTCAAATAACTTTGAAAAATACACATATATACGTATACTTTCCAATTACCTCTTACCTCTCCCCTCCCCGATGACAGTCAAATTTATGCATTTTTAGCGACGTTTGATTGATATTATCAAATACCTCGCCAGCTTAAACCGAAATTTCTCTTGAGTTATTTCCTACCGATTAGCTGCTTCGAAACAAATAAATATGCAAAGAAAAAGTCGATGATGAGGAAGAATAAAAAAAAGAAACAAAAAAAATCAATTAACATAGAAATCAGGACAATTTATTACATGCACGCGTCTTTATACAGTCTCGCGCTCGATTTCGTTATTCGCAAAATATTCAGCGATTTCTTAAAAAAAAAAAAAAATTCTTATCCTCATGTAACTTTTACGAGACGAAAATTATGGCCGATCAACGTTAATAAACAAAAAGCTCCAACTTATGTGCGTATCCTCTTGATTAAACGCGCTTAGAAGAGACTTACGCACCGACATATAAGGCAAAAGCGTTGCTGCCAAGCCTTTTTTTTTAAGATCCCCAACGCGTATACCGAATAGAATTTCGCGGTTGAATATATGTATACATAAGACGTCCATTGAAAACTTTGTTTTCCACAAGTCCCATACTGCCGCTATGGGACGCCGGAGTTCAAGCCGTAGTGTGTACACGTCTCCCTACCGCGTAGACGCTTGTATACACACATATAAAAGCGAGCGCGGGGCATTACGTGGCCTTTAACTGACCCCTGCTTTCACCCGGTAGCGTCCCCGCGATTCCGCCGGTCACCCAGTTCTAGCCAACTATACTGCCGAGAGAGAGAGAGAGAGAGAGAGAGTGAGATAGGCACAGAGAAAGAGATGCAAGCGCAATCAGACGCGCGAGCGCGTACATTCACGTAACGTAATACTCTCTACCGTAACAGTTATTGGACGCTGCCAGATGAGCGTGATGAATTTAAAAAAACCCTCCTTTTTTCCTCCTTCCCCCCCTTTTTTTTTATCCGCGCGCGTGTCTGGGAATGAAAAGAAAAATGACCGGTAGACGAGCGTGACGCTTTTTTTGTGATATCCCTCCCGCGCGTCTCTAATTTTCGTCCGTTGACTTTTGTCCGCGCGTCAAGCTCGTCCCCATTGGATTCGCTTATGAAAGGCTCGACATTATTTTTCTTTTCGTTTCGACTACTCTCGTTTTTAAAGCGGCATGATAATTGAATTTTTCGAAGCGATTACACCGGCGAGAGGCCCTTTCGAAAACCATCAAAAGGTTGGGGGGGCTTTTTATCGTCTTGTTATTATTTCGGAAAGTTAAAGTGCGCGCGTGCACCGGCGTAAAAGTTAATTAGACCTTTCCCGCGTGCACGATATATGCAATAACCATTAAATATGTTTTAACGCCTCTTATGGTGTAATTATGAACAAAAAAAACACACGTATTAACGTCCGACGTGCTTTTTAAGTCTTTTTTTTACAATTTTACAATGATAGGGCTATCGGGATGATATGGTGTTTTAAGCTCGTTCACCGGTGAAACTGACTTTAAAGACAGGCTTTACGGGTGTAATGAGTATTATTAAAGCTCGCTGACAAGCTGGGCATGGCCGAGCGGTGGGAACGAAAAATTTGAAAATGCGAAATTGTTGACAATTATTTAAAGCGACCCCTGCCGGCAGATGTTAAAAGTCTGACGGGAGGGAACCTGTTTGGATCGGTATGCTTCACGCTCAGCTCGGTTGGTATTATCGATTTCTGGAAAGGATCATGAGTAGGAATGTATACATTCGAAAGTCTGTCTTGTTTATCATACCACCGTAATATTAAGAAACACCTTATCGACAGGTGTAACGATGAAGTTTCGACTCGTCCGAATCTTCGCGTCCACTCTAAGCTGTAGTTACGTGCGCTTAAATGTGTATCATACACATCAAAGCTGAGTTGAAAAGTTGGAAAATGTGATTTTTTTTTTAAATTGCGCGTGTCAAAGACGTGTATCATTAGTCTGTAAAAATGAACTTTATCGCTTCCTGTACACTTTTTTTTCTCTCCTCTGTTTACAGTAATGTCCAGGTACAGAGCGCTTGGTCAATTATGAAGCATGATTTTCCAGTTATCTAATACTGTCGGCGATCGTTAATCTTTGTCAAAAGTCAACAATTATTGGTAAATCGGATATAATTATGTCGATTGTTTGTAATTTGTAAGGAAGTCAGTTCTCATAATTAATGATTGCCTGTCTCGTTTATTTCCCCTCCCCCCTCACTCGAATATGTCAAGTAACGAAAGAAAAAAAAGAATTTCTATTGTGGGCAAGAGCGTAATTACATTTCGTCGAACGTATTTAGCAATATCTAACGTCCGCCAGTGGCCAATGTGTATCATGTGTATATAATGACGGCAACGATGTACCTGCATACCGTATGTACAGTACATTAAACGCAAGGTAAGAATTTGATTTATGTGAAAAGTGAAAATTTCTCAAATTTTAAAATTTCTCTTTTCGGAAAAAGAATGACTAATTCGTAACTTATCAGGGTTTGTTGTCGAATTTCCTCAAACGAGCGCATTCTTCGCTCTGATTTGGGTCAGCTATTTAACCAGGGGCTCCAATGTACGGAGGCATAGTCGAGTGCGGATCCTACGGACACGCTCCTCGCTCGGATCTTAGACGGACACGGCCAGCATGTTAAAATACGTGAGTACAAAGCAGTATTAACATTAGATGCTGAACTTTGCAACATTGCCAGAGTCTAGCACTCTCGGGCCAGTCATCGTCGCCGGGAAAGTGTATTAATTTTTAAATAATCCCAAGGTATCATTAGGTGTTGGCAATTACGTTAAAAAGCCTGTTCATTAGCCGCGGGAGACCAAGAGAGAAGATTCGCTCTGGGGAGAAATCCGCGAGTCGTAAAATAGTCCCCCCTGCCTCCTCATCACCCCTTTCCTCCGAAGGATAATCGAGTAAGAGAGCTATTGCACATCTCGAGAAAATGGCAAATGGCTTTTGGAACGCCGGCTAATTCCGCGAGTATTCGCCTTGTGTATACGCCGGCCTATCTCTGTGTCCGTGTATACGCTGCTTTAACAATAATTAAAGCCCGGTCTCTACTCGCGATCCGGCTCTCATGTAAATTGAGAGGCCGAAAGCATTCACCGCTAACGCCGCTAATAACGCCTATCTATTCACCCCGCCGCGGGAAAAAGCTTAATAAACTCGTCCGCGATTAATTCTCGCGCTGCTCCCGCGTGGATTCTCTTTAATTTTCAAAGGTCTACGTTCTCCTTGTAGCCCCCCCCCCCACGGCCGATATCCTTTGTTCTTTCTCCAGCGACAGATTTTTTACCCTCGGGAGAAAAAGAGAGAGAGAGATATTAATCTTTGGGCTTTCTCAATCTCTCGGCTCGTGCACGCACATTTTAATTAACCGTCTCCCTCGTCAACCCGTCAATTAAACGTCCGACATTTTTCTCCCTCCTTTCCCGTCCGCAAGCATAAAAGCTTCGGCATTGCAACACGGACGCGTTTCGATCTCGAGTTTCAATGAAGAAAAAAAAATCGGCTTTTCACAATCGCCGAATCGGCATGAAAACGAGTCTTGATAAAAAGCAAATGCAGCTTGCGATGATGACCCGTATATAACAGAGAGATTACGCATCTCTGCGTATGTACGCATGGGTTCGCGGTAGAGTAAGCCGAAGAATGTAATTGCAGGTTATCTGGGTATCGGTGGCTTGGGCCATTCTCGACGCCGGCGGTTCAGCAGCTGCATCGCCCGGGGCGAGAAATCGGCTCGGCCGGATGCTCTGGCCGTTTTCCTCCTCCTCCTCCGCCTCGGCAAGCGACGAGCCCTTCACCTCGTCCGCGCGCATCACAAAAGAGAACGCGCAGCTGCTGGAGAAGGCCGGCCTAGGCAAGACGTTCGACCTCAGCAGCCATCCAGTTTGGAGGATCCACAAGTTCCAGGGCATCGACCTCAAGCCAGTATCGGTCGACGAGTACCTCAACTCGGAGGAGCTTAACAGCGACCAACAGCAGCAGCAGCCGCTAGACAATGCCGTCGTGGACAAGCTCATGGCCCTCTCGGCCCTACTCCCCGTCACAACCGAGCCCGAGAATCCCGAGCAGCTGGAGAACCAGCACTTCCTCAAGAGGCTCTGGTACAAGGCTTCCGCGGCCAAGAGCAACTTGCTCTCCTCCCTCGTGAGCCTCGGGCTCGCGGCGACCGAGTCGGACGACGCTCAGCCCGACAGCAAGGCTCTAAGGCTCAGCGCCGAGGAGCTGTCCAGTCGGCTGCCGGCTAACCGAGGCTCCTACACCACGGTCATTCTGCCCCAGCAACCTGCCGTGATGAGGATCGAGCCGAGGCAGCCAGTCGCCGCGAGCAGCTACGATCCAAGCTCCGAGCTCATGTCCGCTGAGCTCGTCTCCAACCTGACCATGAAGTCTCTCGCAGGTAAGGAGAAGACCAGTCTATATTCCGGGGCATCTGTTTTATAAACGAGTGTCCAGCGGCTTAGTCTCCCTTTCACGCGGCCGTGGTCAGTGCGCTTTTGAGACTCTCGCGTGTACCATTGCCTCCCCGGCTGCTGCGTTTTATGGCCTTCCCGCTCTTGGCGTAACCGCACGAAAAAGAGCAGGCCGAGGAGGCATTCCGTAAAAGTGAAACTACAATCTTCAAGATGTGTTCGCTTCGCTTGGGCTCTCGCACCGAGAGCACACACACACACACACACACACACATAGAGCGCCGGTAGCGCGAGCCCATAAAAAAGGTTTAGATAAATTTTATTTCGCTTTGAATCAGCAATTGATTTTCTTTTAGAAAGTTTCGCGCTTTAAGGCCCCGGCTACTGGCGCTCTGCGGCTAGTTGCTCATTGTTATCTGCGCATTAAATATTCATGTGATACAATAAAACATTTGGTGTATATCTTCGCCGCGCGAGACTTTCGGGGGGGCTTTTTTATTTTTATGGGAACCGAGAGAGGCTCTCCGAGGAAATATTTATCGTCGAATGCACGCGGCGCGCGCAAACTTGCGCGATCGGGCATTAGAGTTAAGCTTTATCGATCGAGAGTTTATTATATGGATCCTTTCTCGACTGGAGACGACCCGCTCGATGGATTTAAATGGCCGTAATGATTAATCGGGAATAAAATGAAATAAAAGATAATGGCGGTAATCGATCGTTACGTGGATACATAAAACAGGCGGTTAATTAGAATTTCGAACGTAAAAGACCGCTTAACGGCATTTAGTGCCTCGTTATCCCGTAATTCATTAGCCTTGCACAAGTATAGAGCTCTCGAAGGTGTGTGTTTGGAGGGGAATTTGAAGGTTTTGACAATTTCTGTTGCAGACGCAGTCGTCCAAGCACAGAACCCGGAGGGTTTCGGCCAGCCGATCGTGGTTATGGATCCAGTTGAGGTACCAGCTGACTTTGGAAACGAGCAGCAAGCCTACGTGAACTATTGGTCGCCGAATGCCGCCTACAACGTCAACCTGCAACAGCCTCAGCTGCAGAAACGCATGGACGTGGGACCGAGCGACGACGAGCAGCAGGTCGTTACAGCTGCGGTCAAAGCACACTCCAGTTTGGATGTCGTTAAAAAGAACCGGACCGTAGCTGCTGATGTTCGATCGAAAACAATCAAGAACGAAACGGTCGAGGAAGTGCAGCAAACCAAGAGAATTGAGCCTGCTGAGGAGAGCGAGGAGGAGGAGGAAGGAGCCGGAGAAGAGCCCCCGGAAGTCAAAGTCGAACGAGAGAACAGCGAGCAGGTGGCCGAGGAAGTTGCGGAGGTTAAGGATGCGGAAGCGAAGACCGAGTTGCCTCCGACGACCCGAGCTCCGTACAGTCCGAGCACCAACGTCGCCATCCAGCGAACGAGGCAAATTCTGTCGAGGATCAACGTGCCCGGCGGCGTGACGAGGAAGATGACGGTGCCCCACCGAGAGGGCCCGAAAATCGAGATCGACCCGAGCGCTCTGATCCACGAGTTCCAGGCGAGGAGGGAAAAGTTTCCCCATCTTTACACGCGGATCCAATGAACGGGCTGCTGCGTTGAATGAACCGGCGAATTTATGCGTGTGAAACGCTTATTTGTGTTTTCTTTCTTTTAGGGATTATTTATGTTTTTCTATGTCGATCATGCGTATATGCCACTGAGAGAGAGAAAGAGAGGGAGAGCGCTTATGTTACGAATAAAACGATCTTTTATTTATGAACCCACAAAGATTTATGCCTCGGCTTTATTGCGCAAGCGATCCTTGGAAGAGCGCGCCGCTGGGAGCGCGTTTGGAAAATGAGGAAATCCTGAAAACTTTATAGAAAAGAAGCTTGACAGAATGAGTACGGCGAGAGGGAGAGAGAAGAGAGTTTTCGGAATCATTAGGAAAAACTGACGTGGACGGGCAGCGATTACGCGACTGCTGCGATAGAGGAGAAAAAAAAATGAAACGAAAAGGGAGAAAAAAAAATGGATCAGACTGTGTGCATTCGCGAATTACAAAAACTGCGATGTACACGCGCTTACATTTTTCTTATCCTAGTTTAGCGGGGTCCGCGCGGCGCTACTGTTAGGCAAGACAAATTAATTAATGCTATATAGCAAGAGGAGAGTTCGGTGTACATAAAAGCCCGCGCGCTCTCTGTCTGTATACACCTGCAAGCCTCCGTCCGTCCGTGTGTAAGTTTTTTCCTCCTCCTCCCCCCCCTGGTCCAAAAGCCCATGCATTTTCACGCGAGAAGCGCCTTCATTCTCAGAGTCTATTTCACACTGCGTATGACGAAGGGGCCAAGTGTATAAGGGAAGTGTTGCGGCATAGACGTGCGCTTATTAAAGCGACCTACAGAACTACCAAGTTAGCGAGAGAGGCAAGGAAAAAAACCATATTTTATCGGGACGCACAAGGGGGTCTGGATCGCGTGTAAAAGGTGAAAAAAAACAACCAGCGAGATACATCGGTCGTGCCGTGTGTCTGAAGTGAAAAAAAAGAAGAAGGAGAAAAGAGGGAGAGGGGGAGGGTTGTACGCGCGTACTGCAAAGCGGCTCGTTAGGAGAACAAACTCATTCATCGCGACTGCGGGCTTTTCTCAGGCCGCCGTGCCGGCAAGCGTGTATACACACGTACGCTGCCTACTGTTACTTCACGCACGAGAGGGGGAGCTCTGTGTCTAGCGCGTCGCGAGGCCTCATGGTCGGCTGCACAACGCGAGCGTGCAGCCAGCAGCGGGCCCCGTATAGATATGTATATACATATAAGCGCTGTATCAGCGCGCGTCTTACACTTGCGCCACAATAATAGAGCCGACAACAGTCTTTCAGGAGCGCACACATCTTCTCGCGTAATCCAGTTCCGGAGCAGCCAGTCCAAACGCTGTGCCAGCGGGGGGTGGGGGGGGGGAGGGGTTCCGTAGTAATAGCGGCCGCACACTTGCCGTCCGCGCGCATATAGAAATTTTGCAAGAGAGCCGTACGTACATACGCGCGTTCTCTCGCGTATAAAGCATAAGAGCAGCGCCTTTCGGCCCCCGGTAATTAGTTTGACTTTCACCTGGGAGAAGCGGGAACCGGCGGGGGGGGGGACCTCCTCCCGCCCCGTCCAGTGCGCTGGAGAAGCGCCTGGAGAGGTGCGTGAAAAAGAAGGGAACGCGCGCAGAGAGTCTCTCTCTTGCGCGCGGAGCAATTGCAGCAGCAGCAGCGAGCCAGGGCTTTAATGACGCGACCGAATTCGAAATCAAGGACTCGTCACGCGCGCGCTCTACGTCCGCTCGCTCGCGCGTCTACCTTGCGCGCACCTGCCCGCTTGTGTACGCCGACTCTCTTGGTCGAGCCGCGAGCGCGCGTTCCCAGGTGAAATCGTTCGGGATGTTTTCCTTCTTTTTGCCCGGCTTGGACGGCCGCCGTGGACGATTGGCTAGTTCTCCTTTTTTTTATTCCACGATCTTTTCAGCCAAAGGTCAGAGCCGCGAATTTCGAGCGCGCGGTGCACTCAGCTCTCTCCTCTCGATGGTTATTGCACTCTGTAATCGCGTACACCTCCCCCGTGTATCTGTTGATGTTGCCCCGACTATGTACTCGCTCTCGGGCAATATCTGTAATTTCCTCCCAGCTGAAATGGCTTTTTCCCTCGTTATATCGCAGCCAACGCCGGATTATTGATTCGCTATTAGGTTACACGCACCGGCGGGCCCGATCGCCGATCTGACTCTCCGCGCCGCGCAACCTTTTATCGAGGAAGTCTTCCGCTTTCCCCACTTACTTATACGTATATATATATACGCGTACTCTCCGGACTCTCTCGCGGGGCTTTATTTATGCGTATTTTGCGTTACTTGATCGATGAATACCCGAGAGTCTTTACACTCAATCAGGAGAGTATACGGCGAGAACAGGTGAATCAATCGAAAGTTTAATTTTTTTTTCTTCATTTTTCATTTTCACCAATCACTCGTTTTTCATATACACCAATTGGATAAAAAGCTCCGCCGTGTGAAACTGTCTTCCGCGAAGGAAAAGAATACGCTCGAAGAGCCGCGCGCGTCTCGGTTTTGCAATGGACTTGTAAAGAATTTATGTTCTGGAAAGGCGATATGCAAATACGCGCGCGGGAGAGCACGGTAGCCCTGTGCGGCCAGTGTTTATCACGATACTTGGGATTATTTTATTCGTTTTTCTTTTGCGCTTCGTAAACAGGCGCAAGCTCCGACTTTTACGTTTACAGATTGAGAGATTTCGTTTATTACCGGAAAAAAAACAGACGCACTCGAACGTTGGCTCTAACAATGAGACGTAAGGGGCGACTAACGAAATGGGTAATAAACCGAGCGTTAGTTTATTTCTCCCCGAAAATGTATAAATCAATTTTGTAAGTCATCGGCGCAACGGTCGCGATGATAAACCGCGCGAATTTCGTTTTGGCCAACGAGGATGATTCAGTGAGTCTTTGGGAAATCTGGCTGTATACAAAGCCCGAGTGCTCGTTAACCGGCAAGACTTATGGACGCCGGGTCGACAAAGTGAAATCGTTTTGTTCGCGGAGCGACGGCTCATTAAAGCGCGTGTTCTTTTTTTTTTAAAAAAAAAGGACAAATTTGCCGGGGTGAGAGTGAAAGAGGAGACGTGGAGGGCGAAAGTTCTCTCGGCGGAAAAACAAAATACGCTCCACAGTCTCGTGAAAATTCCGTTCGCGCAACGGATTTGTTAAGCAAATCGCCTCGTCGGAATGTTCAGGGGCTTATATCACCTTAGATTGAATTAAAAAAAGGAGGGAAGGGGGCAAAGGGAGAGAGAGAGTAAGCAACCGATCCGACGTCGTAAAGTCTTTCGAGGCGTTAAAAAAAAAAACTAAGGGGGAAAATTGTTTTTACGAGAGCATTCAAAAGCTACGCGATATCTCTTCGAAATTCGAGAGACGCGCTCTGCGGAGGTTGCGCAAAATCAGTGCGGCTCGGCATAGCACGCGATATTGAGAACAAAGGGTACAGGCGCGCGCGTGTACGACCATGTTAATTGGACTCTGGCGAGAAAGCTCGCCCAGGGGGGTCTTTCCCACCTCCACCTTCCTGTTCTAGGCTGGACTCTGGCGAATTTTAACGGGGCCCCCCCCAGGGACAAGGCCATTTACTTTTCCGCTCCACCTTGGGACTCTTTCTCTCATCCTTTATACTCCCTTTCCCTGCTCTACTGGCGCACGATTTAAAGCCTACATGCAAATTCGCCTTGTTTTGTTTACAAAGTGGCACACAACCGATCCTACACTTACGACTACAGCGCGAGACTTGTGTTTTCCTTTTTCTTTTTTTTTCCAAGTGTAGAATGAACTTTTGGTTTTTATTAAAAAAATTTTTATTGCCTTACCACCAAGATTCTGGGAAGGAATGTGTAATTTTTGCTTGGAAGCGCTTTTGTATTAGAAAGTTTTCAGCGATGATATCGCGGCAATGTAACAGTAAGGCTGTAAACGTTATTTGATAATTTTCACGATCGTTTTGTTGGTAGGTTTATGCGCGTTGGCTCTCTCGGTGCGTTGGGCCGACTGAATTTTATGTAATAAAGTACTGTTGCTAAATCTCTCGGGTGTAAGCGATGTGTTTTTTTTTTATTGTTTTCTTACGTTCCTGCATTGTAGTTCGAGGAAGTAGGATGCACTTGTACGATATACGAAAACACTAATTTCGATGCACCAGATAAGACATTCTAATAGAATCTCGTTATGCTCCAACGAAATTAAACACGCAAATGTATACCGGCCGAATTAATGAATATTATAATTGACCTTTTATCAAAATCTCAAAGCGTCTGTCGTCTCGGACGTGTATCTCTTCCAATCACTGTAATATCGCAAACACACGTGTTTACCCGGCACGCGCGCGCAAGCCTTTCGACATCCCCTGTTTTGTGCATTTCTTTATCGTCAAAAGCATCTAATATGCAAATCTTTGGGAGAATTTGTTTTTTTAAAAAAACGCTCCCGCCTCATCGTGTACGTATACGCGTATTATGCAAAGAGTATGGCCCAGGCGCTCGGATAAAATGTGTTTAGCCGCATAGATCTTGGCCGAGAGAGGCGAAATTTATTGGTCGGAAAATTAGCATCGAAGCAACCCTTGCGGATTATGGCGAAACAAGGCAGTCTCTTGCGTTCAATATTTATAATCGTGCGTGCGTAGGGTCAGCCGGAAATTTTCGCTTTTTCGCGTTGATTTTCCAATTTTCTTTTTTTTTTTTTTATTCGTATATAATAAAAGCAGCAAACCCTGGCTATTCGCTTTGGTAATTATACCCATTTACCGTTTATCGTCAATCGAATGCTCGAGCTCTCGCGGTGTTAAAAGTAAATAGTGTATTTACAGATCTCATTATTCATGCCGAAAGAATAACTTTTTTTTTCAAAATAAAAAAAGTGGAGCAAACTTTGTAAAGGACCCTCGTCATTTTCTGCCGTCGTTTAAAAGCTATAGCTCTTTTGAGTAAGACCCGAAACAAGCTTTAATAAGCGCGAAACAAGTCGGTGTTGCCACGTTTAACTTCACATTCCGGTTTTCCGATTAGACACAGCATTAGAAATTAAAAAAAAACACGAGCCACCCTCGGCATATACAATGTCAATCGATTAATTTACGTAAAACTAGGTGTCGAAACCCATCTGAATCGTTTTTCGGCGCAACAGCTCCGAGCCCGCTTGTAAACACAAAGAATCGTTTGAAAGCGGGGCCGGACAAACGGCCCAGCGTAATAGCCCGTAGAGCCGAGAGAGGCGCCCATTAAGTTTTCCTCGCGCGTCCGAATAAAAGTGGACTTGCGGTATAGCGGCCGGGTTTCTACCCGAGACTCTTTTTTTTTAAATTTATTTCCTTTTTTTTCGCCACTTGCGCGACGACGAGCTCTGCCCGGCTGAGCGAACGTGATCCGCGTTAAATTTACGATCCGGCCGCATAAGCGCGTACTCTGTATTAATCCATCTGTCATACGGTTAGTACGGGTCATATGCGACTCTCGTACAGGTATACGAAAACATTTCACTCCGACTGGATTTATAAGCTTTGTCTTTTCCGCGCGCGAGCCCTGAGAAACTGCCCGTCGACGAAAACTGACGGTGAAACGAGCATAGGTGTGTATGTGTGGGGGGCGAGAGGCCCTACGTAACTCGAAAGCCATTTCACAAGGCCTAGTTCGGGGCCCGAGCGGGCGATGATCGGCTCTCCGTTATTGTGCAAGCCCCGACTCTGTAGTGTGTACATCCGGTATGAAACGCGCGCGTATAGAAGTAGTACGCATCAATCACACGATGGCACCTATATCCCTTCCCGTTGTTTGTTTTTCTTTTTTTCTTTTCGTCTGCTTACATACTTACGTGTATAGACAGAGGGGCGGGGAGGAGGAGGAGGACTGCTCGAAAGTAGCTCCCGCGGGCCCTTGCCAACGCTATACGGCTCTTTTAATTCGCACCTCTCCTGTACATCTCTTCCCCCGTCGTTGTGCAACTGCAAATAGAAAATTCATTTATTTTGCTTTTCACCCGAGAAAGAGAGAAGAGAGTCTCGCAGGGGGGACCAGCTGGTGCGCGATGAGAAAACTAATTACTGACCGCGCGGCGATCGGGATGAGAGCCTACATCCATATACAAGGGTTACATCGGATTAGCCATTGGCACGAGCTCGCTCGTGTGTCAATTGGTATAAATGATATGCCTCGACACCCTCCTCTCGAAATCCTCTCCCTCGCGGTCTCTCGCTGCTATTTGGCTTTAGCGACCAGGTGCATATTTTGCAATTTTCAATAGCGATCAAGGGGGAGCTTTGAGAAAGTAGATGTGTGCCTCTACTTGCCGGGGGTATTACGTATGCGCGCTCGTCTTGCGAAATTGCGCGCGAGTTATTAAAAAAGTTTAGGCATCATTAATAAAGCGGACGCGCGCGCGCGCGAAGAGAGCGTCGTTATTATGAATGATCGAGCAGTGCGCTGAATTATTATTGCGCGTAAAGTAGACAACCCCCTTCTCCACCCCCTTCCGTCACCCGGTCCACTCTCTTCTTGCAGCTTTTACGTACACGATGTATTTTATGAGCTTTGCATGAATAATGGAAACTCGATACTGGCGAAATTTAACGGTGGAGCTTTGAAAGGGGAAATTGGGGTTTTCAGAGGAAAGAGAGAATCGAGAGCAGAGACGGTCTTACCTGGCGAGCGTTAGAGGATAGGTTTCCATCCAGAAGACTGGGTTTGCCGGTCCCGCTGTCGCTAAGGAGTAGACGTAGGCAGACGTGCGCGGAAGAGCGTTATGCCCGCAAGCTTTGAGGAAAAGAGGAGAGCGACGTCGTCGTGGGCTTCGGCGTGGCAGCGGTCTCGCGCCGCGGGCGCCGGCTCGGAAGCCGGCCGCGTACAAAGGTACGCTTGCGTTGCGACATCCGGCGCGAGGAGGAGGACGACGAGGCGATCGAGGAGGAGGAGGAGGACGCGCTCCCTGCCAGCAGCAGCCAGTGGGCTCCGTGCACCGCTTTACTTATCTCCCTGCCCCCCGGTGGGGGGCGTTCGGCTATCCCCCCCGGGCGGCGCGCTCGCCCCTCCCGGGATCTCGAGCCGGGCCACGGGAGGAAAGGAGGATGTAGAGAGAGCCTACGGGGATGAGCTCTCTCGAGCGGCGAGCCCCCCAACCTCGGGCCGCCGCGCGACTCGAGGCCGCCGGCCTATATAAGCGCCCGGATGGGAGCCGAGTAGCGAGAGCATACGCGAGAGCGAGCCGAGAGCGATCGCCTGCAGGCCGCGCGAGTCTAGAGCAGAGAGTCGAGTTGTAGCAGTCGTCGAGGCAGTATCAGTGGCCCCGAGAGACCCTCCCCGCTTTGGCTCAGCCCCCCTCTGCGGCCGACCAAAGAAGACTACTTTCACGCAACGAGTTCTTTTTTCCCTTCCAATACGAGAGCGAGACTAGCGAGCATGAGGGCCCTCATCGTAAGTAGTGCGCGACTTTATCACCTACACAAACACACACACCAACACGCGCACGCAACTCTACGCGTAACCTATGTATACACCTCTTCGATCTCTACGGCGCAAGCTTTTTATTTTGAATATCGTCAGTGCGAGAGCCAGTGAATAGTTTTTTTTTTATTGCCTTTGAGAAACGAGGTTGATCCACAGTGCCCGCGGCTAGCGTTCAAGTAGAGGCGCGAGAGGCGGGAAAGCGCGAGACCTTATGCAAGTGCAGCGAGGCTAAAGGTTTGCCTACTCTTGAACTTGAGAGATCTGGCGCTGGCGAGAGGAGGCTCGGTGAGTCACGATATCCCCATCGTGCTCGTTTGTCGATGTATACACACAGAGAGTCTTTCTCTTTCCACCTACTCTCTCGAGCGGGAGAGAAACAGCACCCTGGACAGTTTTACATGCCGGTGCTGAGGCTTTATTTTTTATTCTCTCGCCACGTTGATACCCCAATGGGAAAGCTCGGTTTGCTGGAAAGTCGTGAGCGACGGGGACTGTGCACGTTGACGAGAGACGCGCGGGTAATCGATCTTCCCCCTCCGAGCGTGTATATACATATACAACGGATTCACTTCTTGGCCGCTGTGATTTTGCCGGAGACGCGCGCGGGCGATCGTGCTTTCTTCATTTCTAGCCAGCGAGAAATTATACACCCTGAGAGAAGCTTGGCAATGAATACACTCTCTCTCTCTCTCTCTCTCTTTTTCTCTCGGGTTGGCTCGCTTTAATTTCTCCGCGGGTCTGTATCGTGAGAATCGTCTTTCGAATTTGCCAGGTTTTCCAGCGAAATTAGCTGTTTATTGCTCCGAGCTTTTTCCCTCTCTCTCTCTCACTTCTCGTTTTTGATTGACCGCGAGAGGATGGGTTGTTATTAAACGAGCGAAAGAGCCGGATAATTTTGAAAATTTCACTTGAAATTGGGTTACGTAAAAAATAATTGCGCCCTCGCGATTTTTCGCGAAAATTCGTATGTTATACAGCTCCCCCCCCTGTCTCTTATAGTGTAGAGAAAAATGATAATATAGAGCCGCGGTTTTCCCCGGTAAATCTCGATCATTCGGGCGCATTGAATCCGCGCGGCAGGGAGCACTTTCTATATGAACTCGGCAAAATATTAAAGCGTAATTACATAAATCCATAAAATATAGCCGGACTCTCGCGGGCCGCGCGGCCGAGAGCTGCTCAGCGAGAGCGAGAGTGGTATCCGCGGCGGCAATTCAAGTCCTAGCCATATTTAGCGGTAAAAATTTCCCTCTCCCCGCGCGCATTAATGCACGCGCGGCTCGCGGCGCGCAAAACTTTTAACGGTTTTCACTCGAAAAATTCGCTCGCAATAATGGCCTGCGCGCCTCTCTCGCTTTTGCATAATCGCGATTCTCCGTTATACTCGCAGGTGTATTGTAACCAAAAGCCCCCACCCCCCACCCGCTCAACGGAGAAAGAGGAGGAAAAGAAGAAGAAGAAGAAGAGGGTACGGGGGGCGAAGAAAAAAAGGCACCGATTTTCTCTCTAAAAATTAACGATCCGCGACGCGTCGTGCTCATACAACGTAATAATGGAGTACAAACTAGTACTTATGTGCACGGGCTGGGCGCCTGTATAACGGAGAATAAATTTTGAATTCGAAGGAAAAAGCGCGCGCGCTCGCGCACAAGCGAGAAAGAGAGAGAGAGAGAGAGGCTTGCGGTGCCGATCGATCGAAAAGTTCCGTTAGTGTAAGTAGAGTACGTTACAAGCCGAGAGATGCAAAGAGAGGAGGAGAGAAGCTGGTCTCTCGGAATAAAGAGAGCACATAAAGCTCTCTTTCGAGAGAGTCGAGTATTATGCACGGAAAAGACGGAAGAAATTAGCTCGGCTCCGGGCGCGCGTACGTGAGATCGAACACTAGCCTTACACGCGTCGGATGAGAGAGAAAAAAGGCGCGGGCGAAAGGTGGCGTGTATACGGAGAGGCACATGCACGCGCAGAGAGCGGCAGTTGGCAGCTCGCGAAATCGAGAGCGCGCGCAATTGAAATCGAAATCGAAATCCAAATGGAAATAGCTCTCTCGCCTGCCCCCCCCCCTCTGTACACACGTATATGTATGCCTTTGTGCGTGACCGCGTACACGCGCGCCCGGACCTTACACCGTTACGCAAGTCTCTCCGACTTACCCACTCGCACACAGACACGCACAGAGACGTGAGTCGATTAGATATACAGAGTGTGTGTATAGGTGTGCTTGCGTCGCCGGGGCGTCGTTACATCGCTTTTCCACCGGAAACAATTAGAGCAGCGGCAGTAGTGCACACATGCAACGCGTCTCTACGTTCTTTCTCTTGCCATAGCCCCCCGCGCGAGCGCGCATACACACAGTGGCAACGCATGAAAAATCCATTCGGCCGCCTATAATCCATCTAAGCTCCCCGAGCCGTCACGTCCGTCCGCGCTCGCGAGTGCACCTCTCCCTCTCTGTCATTAGCGCCGGGCCGCTCGCGAAAGCGTTAAAGCAGAACTCCCCCCCCCCCGCCCCCGCCAAGCGCGTTACAAAGTAGCAAGGGGGTCCAGCTTGCTGGCGCGAAATTAGGAAGCGATTAGTCGCGCCGGAGAAAGCAGGGTCGTCGGCGCCTTTACTCCCAAGCTCCGCCAGCTGACGTAGCGGCGCCTCGGAGCTTGCTAATCAAATCGCACGACGACGGCGGCGGCGTCCGGCTGCTGGCTATTCTCTGCGCGCTATACCAGCGTAAGTTAGTGGGCCCGGGCTGGCTTGTAGGGAAGCAATGGGACGTTGCTCGCTCTAACATCCTTTGCTCGTTTGTCATTATTCACGGCTACTTGCCGGCCTTTCGCCAAATGACTTTTATGTGCGGTTGCGCGGACACTCGACTTGCCTCCCCCCCCCCCCTTTTGACGGAGAGTGTCGGAAGACGTGAGTTGGCGGTTTTATTTAATTTTACTCTCTCTTTCTTTCTCTCTCGGTCATTTTTACTACTATACTCGCTACTGGTCGTTGGCAGGTATATTTTTTTATTACTCTTATTCATCGCGCCTTTGCTTTTACGAATTGATAAATTTCGAGATCCGATTCGACGATAATACCGACCGCCCGATCGATCATTTTTACGCAATGCACTTATTTTGGAAGTAAATATATAAACACGAGCGTAACGGATTATTATAGTTATTTTTTCTTTCACGACGAAAGAGCGGCATTAAAAATAAAGTGAACATCGAAAAAAAAGCAACATAAACGATGAGCGAGACACTTCGATACGCCGTATTTACCGTTTCCCTTTTTCTCTCTCTCTCTCTCTCTCTCTCTCTCTCCTTTTTATTTTTCATGTAATTTCTCTCGAACTGATATTTAAAGTAAGTGGAGCAGGCGTTTTTTGGCAGCCCGCAGCCGACTTGCCCGGGCCCGCAGTCCACAATTTTCGACTTTCCAATCAGTATATTGATATACTCACCGGCAGCGAGACGTTGCAGTTGCGATTACTTAATGTCCGAATAATTTGGGTCTCTACATGTTTGGCCTCTCTTTCTCTCCTCCTCCTCTGTTTGTATACGTACGCGCACAGGCGTATGCGAGAGGCGATGTCAAAACGTGTTTAAAGTCCAGTCGTTGGCTTTCACTGGACTTATTAGTCCTCGCGATATCCGCTGAGTCACGCTGATGGATTCTCATCGTGACTCGCCGGCTACCACGCGCTTGTCCCCTCTTATCAATTCATTAAATTTTAATCGAAAATAAAAACGTTACGCGCGCAATATTCCCCCCACCTGCACGCTTGTAAAAATACGCACGCTGTGGCAACTAAAGCTTTCGATTTCCTTCCCGTTAATAAGCCTAGATTAGCTGATAAAATAAGCAGATCGACAACATTGCATTAGATCGAGAGAAAGCCTTGGCTGCGATAAAAAATAAAACGTCGAGAGAAAAAATGAAAATGCCTTTTTCAGCTGTTGGCTGCAGTAGCGAGCGTGGCGCTCGGGCGACCCGAGCCACCGCTGCCCTCCTCGTACTTCCCCTCGTCGGCGGACTCGAGCGGCGGCGGCTACCCGGCCTCGGCCTACGGCGCACCCCAGCAGCAGCCTGTGATCCACAAGCACGTCTACGTGCACGTGCCACCGCCCGAGGCCCCGGAATACAAGGCGCCCAAGTACGTGCCGCCGCCGCCGCCCCCGCAGAAGCACTACAAGATCGTCTTCATCAAGGCCCCGACCCCGCCGACCCCCACAGCCCCCGCTCTGCCGCCCCTGCCTCAGCCCGACGAGGAGAAGACCCTCATCTACGTGCTCGTGAAGAAGCCCGAGGAGCAGCCCGAGCTCGTCATACCCACCCAGGCGCCGACGCAGCCCAGCAAGCCCGAGGTCTACTTCATCCGCTACAAGACTCAGGTAGGTGTCTCGTCCCCTCCGGGACCACCTTGATGTATCCATGCGCATCGCCAGGTACACGTCTCTAACGCTCTGTCTCGGCTTTCCTTTGTCTGTTGGCTACGTAGAAGGAGCAGTCGGGAGCCTACGGACCGCCGAACGTCACCCCTGGCACACCGCTCGACAGCTACGGCCCGCCTGGCGGTAACGACGGGCCCTACTAATCCCGGAGGCGGACCGGGAGACAGCGTGTACACACCGAGCACGAGACAGCCGCGATCGAGCTCGGCGATCCGAGGCCAGCACACATCCACCCCCAATCGTCATAGACTCCCCACCCACCCCCCCTTCCCATCTCCCAAGCATACGAGAGCGATATACATAATAGGTGCAATCGAGAGAGAGAGAGAGTCGATATTATACTTCCGCCCTCCCGATCATTGTAATTTCGAGGGAAAAGAAAGGGATAAGCAGTGCCGAGGAAGACAAGGGCGGGGCTGATCGAAAGTGAGAGTAGCCTGGAATCCATCCTCTCCTAACCGGGCACCTCCTCCTTCCTCCATCGAACGTAACATCGACGAGTCTCTCTCTCTCTCTTTCTGTTTCTCCAAACACCGGTGATTATCTAGCTTAACTTGATTTTTCGTTACTCCCTCCCGCCTATCCAGTCCGTTTTCCCTCCTCCTAGCCCCACTATTAAGACACAACAATTGAAGACGTGTCCGTAAAACTAGACTGCGTTAGATCGGCGGCGCGATTGCGAATGTCGGCGAGCTCGCGCGAAAGAAGAGCCGCTGATGGTGTGTATGCGGCACACACACACACACACACGTGCGCGCAAACTTCCGCAATTGGAGAGAGAAGAAAAAAAGTGAAAACTTCAGCCAGCCGATTCAGCGATGCGCGAAATATGAGAAAGAGGATCGAGGACTTTGCGGTGCTAATGTAGGGTACTGCCAGAATGTATCGAATGGAAAATCGGCAAGGACGATACGTGCGTGTAGCAGGAAGAAGAGGAGGCTCGACGACACCTCGCTGTGACGGGACAGACCCCCATTAGGAGCAGCCATTCCGTACCGATTTCTTTCTCCCCTCGGCCCGAAGAGTTTGACCAGGATGCGCGCGTGAGTGATGCGAGTAGGCGACGTTTCGTAATCGCGCTGCCGCGGTACTTAGAGCTTAGATAAGTGCTCTCCTCTGTATATATAACATTCGTTTATTTTCTTTCTACTGCTGCTACTACTATGATTACTACTTTTTTTTTGTACTTTTGATTTTGTAACTAATGACTAGGAGAAAGACGAAAAAACAAACAAACGGAACGTTCGATTTTTGTATACTCGCCGATTTTTTTAGCGGCGAGCTTGAGATGAATTATTTTTTTATACGAAACAAATGAAATAAATACGAGAAAATGTAAAAAAAAAGCGATAAAAAACGATGGAAAAATCAATAAATAATAAAAAAAGTTACGAGTATGGTAGATGAATATTGTTAGTTATGTCCACTGAAGATAATGGAAAAAATACATACTTTATTATTTTATAATACCTGCCGCTTTTATGCGTTCTTTTTCTTTATTACACGCTCTTCAACCCCCCACCCCCTCGCTCTATCCACACATGCCCGTAACCGCATAGTCACGAGAAACTGCCATTCGTTTGGAATTACAACTATAACGTCGTGCAAAACGTTACTTTTATGAGATACGTACACAAAGCGCCGGGGATAGTCATTTGATCCTTAAAATAAAAAACACCGATTATGTTATAACATTAGAAATAAATATCTTAATTGTTGATTACACATTACATAAAGGATCTATCTCGCGGATGAGAGACGTGTTATTAAATAATTATGCTTTAGCTCTCTCGAAATCATAACATATTTATATTATTTCCCTGTGAAATAAGCCTCTCGGCCGCTATCTCTTTCTCTCTCACGCACTACATACATACAAGCGGTTCGTCGATCTCTTAACTTCTCGGGCGCGATCGTAATTTGCATTAATTTACAGTTATTAACCCCTGCTAAACGGACGAGATCGTAAAATTTTAAAGATATTCCACTTTTTTTTTGTCTTTCAAATATTCTTACCGCCTTTTACGTCACGTATATTTATATGTACATCTGTGTGTGTATATAGCTATATATGGACAGTAATAACTATCTATGATTGACGCGTTTTATACAACCATTATAAAATCGCGAAACGATAACACGGAAGAAAGACCGCATGATGGATCGACGACTGTTAAAGTAACATTATACGCGTTCCTCGAGATGCTATAACCGAGGAAAAGTAAAAATAAAAAGGGAAAAAACAATGCAAAGAGGAGCCGGGAGAAACTAAAACGAAAATAATATGAAAATGATGAATGACTGGCGGCTGCTGCTGCTGCTGCAGGTGCAAAAGGTGTGCGTGAGAGGCAAAACAATAGCCGGGCGCTGAGAAAAGAGTATAGCGTCGGAGGATAGAAGTCGGCTCTCCGATCGCCGGCTGCGTACACGCGCCCGGAGACTGCGCGCGTATAAAAGAAACGGCGAATTTCCGGAGCTAGACGCATTATAGGCGGGGTGTGGGAGCTGAAAAAGAAAAACGCGACAGAAAACCCGAGAGAGTCTCGAGGGGGGCTGACTTTGGCTGGATGGGGGGGCTTGCTTTAGTTTCTGCTCGTTAATTATGCTTTATCGGCATGAGGAAGCCCAGCTCTCTCTCTCTCTCCGTCTCTTTCTCTCCGGAGCTGAGACAAAACAAAAGGTGGAAGCGTGTGGCCTGAAGAGAGTGAAAGCAGAGGCGGCAGCTCTCTGCCCCGGCGCCCCTTGTCCGGAGATTCATACAAAGACGAGATTGGGAAAGGCGAGCGGTGCGCTTCCACGACGCGCGTTTCTCTTGCGTCAGGCGCGACGTATCGCCACTACTGCGCTCTCGCGCATAGTCCACCTTTCCAGAAGGGTCTCCCGACAACGCACGTGACTCTCTGCGCCTTCTCTCTCTCTCACACACACACTCTATGTACACCATCGGGAAAATGCATATACTCCTGGTTGGTAAAGGCGAAAGTTCGAGCTATCTGGCTCGCGGCCAGGCTCCGCACGCGCCAACCCGCCGATTTGCTAATGTGTCGGAAAATTGCGGCTTCCGAGTGCGCGCCGGACTATCGCACCTCTTCGTGTATACCGTACGCGCGCGCACGGGCTATACTTACACGCTCCTCTCCTCCCCCATCCTTTTTACTGCGCTAGCGCGTTTGGCTCTTACCGATTTACGCTTCCGATTTCTGCGCGCAAGCTAACGTTTCGGCTTATTTGCGAGTCTCCGAGCGAACGCCCCGTGGGTTTTTTTTTCTTTCCTTTACTTTTTTTTTTATTTTAGAGGTGAAACGCTGTTGGCTGTACACGCGTGAGTGAAATAGCTCGTTTTACTCGGCTTAAATTGGCGATGCAGCGGGTGTTATGCGCTTGACAGAGTTTTTGTTTTATACACTGTTTGGTAAGACTTTGCTATCGAATTTTATATCGAAAATGAAAATTCGCTAGCTTGAAAACAATGGAATGATGCAAATTGGAGTTGAGATCGATTGCCGATTAGTATTTACACATGGTGGTAAAACGTGACGTTATCGGTCTATGGCTAAAGATTAAACCACATACGCTTTATGCTCTATTGAAACATTTTATGCCGAAACGTTCGAAATTATTTACGATTATCATAATTACACCGACGTACAGAAATTGCTTGCTCAAAACGAAAGCACTTAATCCCGGCAACACAATAACAATTTTCGTAACACGAGATGAAAACGTTCAATTTTCAACAACTTATCTCGAATTCCTTGGCTTGCGTTCTCCGTGGCTGCGTCGGCTCTTCGTTCCAGCATCAAGCTTCGCTCTGACGTCGTTGGCCGAACTGCCCGGCTGTCCATCGGCTCCAGCCCATTTCGGCGGTGAAATCCTGTAGACCTGCTTGATCTTAGCCTCCGCGAATGTCCTCTTGGCCTCGATCACCCTCCGCTCCGATCCGCGTTTCCGCCGATCGTTCTTGCATTGGCGCAGGTAAAATTCCCGCCAGTCCTCGTCCCTCGATTTCCGACCATCCAGCCTCCGGCAGTGCTTTTGCCAGATGTAATCGGTGAAGAGGCGAAACTCCTGCTGCGTCTCCTCCATCTCCAGCAGCTTCTCCGGCGTGGCTCGCTCGAAGAAGACTTTGCAATTGTTCCACTCGCGTCGCAGGTCCCGAGCTTCATCCGCACCCGGGACGAGTCTCGTTGCTGCTCTTCTCTTGTCTTCGCCCGAGCAACGCGCGTAAAAGTCACGCCAGTCCTCTTCCGGCCGCTTGGCCCGCTCGGCGAACTTCTCGCAGTGCCTTTGCCAGATGTAGTCGGTGTAGCCGAGAAACTCCGTGTTATCCTGCTCGAGTTGCAGAAGCTGCTCCGGCGAGGCCGCCTCGAAGTTCCGCCTGCACCACAGCCATCCCCGGTCGGAATCGCTTTTTTTCAATTTCAAATAAGCCAGATGCTCCTTTAAGCCTTTGTCTTGCTTTAATCTCGCTCGATTATTCGTGGTTTTGTTTTGTAGGAAAGCCATTGACGCGTCTGCGTTACAATGAATTTGGGGATTGCAAGGGTGACGGCGAGACTCGAGGGCTAATTACAAACTGACTAGAGCAGGCGTAGGGATCAGGGGTTGACCTAGAAGCCCAGACGATTAGGCGTAGGGCTTTAGCGTATGTTGTTTTTAATGGCTACAGGGGGAGAAGTGAGGACGCTTGATATTTTCAGCCGTTTGTCATTGTTGCAAGAGCTAGAAACTTGTCCTTCTTTTGAAGAAAAAGAAAAAAGAACAATTAATGAGTATAATGCAAGAATTGCATCACACTATTACCTGTTTACCTCCTTTCGTTATATGGTGTCATGACTTGAGCGAGTTTAATAACGTTACGTCAACGGCTGTCAAGGTCCTTGTTCTTTAAATTTTACAGCTCCTTTTCCGAGGTCTTAAAAAATTACAGACGCCTGCGCGTTCGATTTTGTAACGAGTCAGCTGCACAATTAACGAGGAATTTTCAAAATGATCAAAGGCAGTTTGGCTTTCTTTAAAAGTTTAATTTATTGATTTTTTTTTTAATGTTCACTACTTCTTTATGTAACAACAAAACGCAAATCGATAATAGTGCTAATATCTCTAATAATATTATTACAACTAATAATAAATATTTCGCTAATATCAATAATAAAATAATATAAAAAAGTATATAATGTTTACATGCGTGCAGTTACATATTTAAGTTATACCTATATACACAAATCTCGTTTTCGTTAAATTCAGGCCATGCTTTTACGTATTCCTTTTTAATAAGACTTAATTTGATCCAAAGAAACTCGTCAAAACTTGCTAAGATCGTTATTTTTCAACTTTGATGCTACTACGATAATAAAAATAATGATGGTGATATAGTAATAGTATTTGTATCTTTTTGTCTCTTCTTTACACTTCATTTCAATATATATATATATATTTTTGTTATTTTCCTTTAAAATCTACGTTATTTTTTTGTTCATCATAGTATAGTCATCGAAAAAATTATCAGCACTGTATTCGGTGTGCATTCAGTCTTTATCAAATCTACATACTTCACACTTTTTTTTCATATTTGCATGCTTACAACACATTAACGTGAACTCCATTTGTTTGAATTATTCGTTTATCTTCTATTTTAATTAAATTTTCGTCGTTAAATTTATGTTTAGGTTCATGGTCACAGCTTACGTAGAGAATGTGCGAGAGTGCATGAAGACGCACATATTACACGATCTAAACGTACGTTTAATAAGCTTCAATGAGATCAATAGAGGACTTTTCTAAATGTTACATTTATACACACAATCCTTAAGGTCATTAGGATTATAAACCTGCTCATTTATAATAATATAATTCTTTTCTACGTTACAATTTATCGGTAATTTGTAATATATATTTTTTTTGTTCTTTTCATCTTACTAATTTTATTCACTTAAATCTTCGAACGATTCGTTAAAAAATTTGGTATATCGTATCGACAGGCCACGTCGGCCTGACGAACGCAATCACATTTCGTCTTTCCACCTCCGTCTCCTGCTCCTTTTGTTCTCCTTCTTTGGCGGTAGTTTGATTCTGCTCAAGGGAAACGAGAAAAATCTCCTTAAGGATTTTCGCTTTTTGCTAAGGTAAGTTCGCCAATCAGACGTCTCTTGACGGTGACTAGACGCCTCGTGCGTGCACCTAGCAAATATTAAATCCTAAAGGCAATAATAAATCTATCAAATTATTTTACTCGATTGTTAATCCATGACAATTAACAAGGATTATGATCTACCTGCTCCTATAAGGGAGTTTCTTTTCTGGCCTCTGCTTTCCACTGGAACCCATTGACCCGTGTGGTCACTGGCTTGTGCCGATTCGTTGCATTTTCTATTCCGTTTCTAACTCCGGCGACTAGGCGCATTGCCGGGTTAGATGAAACTAAGCCGTTTCTTTTTGGTCTTGAGTTGCCGGCACTACTGCAAATAAAATACCATATAAACACAGTTGAACAAAAATTTATTACAATCATTTATTTCTTCCAGTAATAACTTACTTTCCGGTAAAGTTTTCAGTGGTATGCTTAACATTACGTCCAACGCCAGAGCTGCTATTGCCCAATATAATCCTCATGTGAGTATCTCTAGTGAAGTGTGTATCAGGAAGCTTCCGCTCTTCGTGGCCGTTCTTCCTATCGGCGTTCACGCTTAAACCCAACATTTCGTTAGTCAGCTCAAAGGGTTTCGCATTGCATTCCATAATCGGTTGCTATAAGAAACAAACAAATTCTCATTAGCAATTTTCAAATAATTAAAATTTCCATCAGTACAATTTGCGGCCCTTACCACGTGCTGATTCTTTTTTATGCAAATTGCATCATAAAGCGCGCCTGTACGATCGTAGCCACTGGCTGGCTTGTACTGAGTGCTCTGGTTGCCGGTAAGCAGTGAAACGCCAAGCTGACTTTGGATAATGCTAGCGGCTGTCTGTGCGCTCGGGGGGCTTGTATTGGTCGGCGAGTACGGGATAAGGCTGTCACTGGAGGGTGAGTGCGGTGGTGAGGCATAGATCGGCGACTGGGGCTCGCTCTTCAGCGGCGACAGTAGCTTGCTCAGCGGGCGCGACTTGACGCCTCGCGAGCACTGCTGTAGCTGCTGGGTGAACGACAGCACCGCCTGCAAGAGCGAGAAAAGCGTAGTATCAAGAATAATCTCGTGACGATTGCCAGTGGAATACTTTTCAGGAAAAGTAATCACTTACTCTACTTGAACCCTGACTGACAACTGGTGGATTTTGGTCGATTTTACAGCGGTCGCTTTTGGTGCTGCCCGTCAGGTTACTACTCGACTTGCTATTGCTAGAATTATTGCCCAGAGATACGCAGCTTCGTCTCTTGGTAGAGTCCGGCGACTCGGCCGGACTGTACTGAGTCGACATGGGATTTAGAACCGCTGACGATGGCTTGGTTTCCGTCGTCGAATTTGACGTCACTGAAGTAGCACTACTACTGCCTCCTACAAATGAAACTTTATTTATGTAAATATACGAAGCAAGCTTTTCTCGGAACAAAAACGACATCTAATATATCACTTTATCCAGTTCGTCGTATTTACCTGGTCTCGAGCAGCGTCGATTGGCAGCGTGCTCCTCCAGGAGTCTGACGACGGTGTCATGGCCGCTCTTCGCCGCGACTTTAATGGCATTACGGCCGCAGTGGTCCGAATGATTCGGATCAGCGCCGTGATTCAGTAGCGCTCGTACGCAACTCTCGTGGCCCTCTTGCGCAGCGATACCTGCGACATTGCAAAGAACACGGTCAATTAAATAAACGTTATGTTGGGGTTTGTCATTGGAATGGAAAAAAAAGGATTACCCAAAGCCGTAGCTCCCTGATTACAAGTGTGATCCGGCGTAGCGCCGTGTTCTAATAGCAGTCTAACGATAGCAGCGTGACCTTGCCAGGCTGCCGAATGAAGAGGCGTACGATTTTCGTTGTCTCGAGCATTTACGCTCGCGCCTCCCTCCGTTAGCAAAAGAGCTACCATCTCTACGTGACCCTGCCAGGCGCTTACATGTAAGGCTGTTCTACCCTGTAAGAAAAATAGTTTTAGTTTTAATTTTATTCTTGAAATACATTTTCGTAAAAATTCCTTCAGAACTGAGGAATTTTTACCTCGGAATCTCTGCTCTCGATGTCTGGTCGAGCCTGTTCCAATAAAAATCTCGCCATCGCCAATCGATTCTCCAACGCGAGAATGTAAAGTATGCTTCTCCCGTCCGCATCCTTAGCGTTGATGTCGGCATTGTGAGAGAGTAATACTTTAACGGTATCGTAATGTCCCTCCAAAGCAGCCAGCCTAAAATTAACAAAAATATTTATGTAATGGTATCTATTACCAACGAAACTATCAATAAACATTGAATAATTGAAATATTCACCTCAATGCAGTTTTGCCGTCGTGAGCGTGTTGATCAATAGGGGCGTTGTGCTGTACGATAAGCCTTTCGGCAAGATTAGTGTGCCCTTCCTGAGCAGCGAGCATAAGTGCGCCTTTTCCGTCGTTGTCGGCCTCGTCAATTTTGGCACCAGCCTCCAGCAGTGCCTCGCAGACATCCGCGTGGCCCTCGAAAGCTGCATAATGCAACGGCGTCCAGCCAGAATTGTCTCTGTGTTGTTCATCCAAGCCTAGACGAAAATAAAGTAACAAAAATTTATTCTCAGATAAAAAAAAAGAAGATTATAGTAAAGAAAAGTATAATCCACCTCGATTTAGCAGTTGCTTGACGACGTCGGTGCCACCTTGTGCAGCAGCCACACTGAGGACTGTACGGCCCTCGTTGTCAATGCTATCGACGTAGCAGCCCCAAAAGAGCAAAAGCTCGACGACAGAACTGTGGCCCATGCTGGCTGCTGCCCAAAGCGGTGTGCGTCCCGTTGCGTCGCAGTGGTCCACGTCAGCTTTGTACTCCAACAGCAGCTCGCAAACGTCTCGGTGGCCTTCGAACGCCGCGACAAGTAGAGGCGTCATACCATCCTTGTCCTGATGATTCACGTCCGCACCTCGCTCCAGCAGCAGACTCACCACCTGCACTCGCCAAATAAAAAGCTCGTTAGAAGGATTATGCAAATGAAACGAAACGATCGTTAACTAAAAAAAAAGAGAATGAAATAAGGTATTAACCTTGGTGTAGCCGTGATTCGAGGGCACACAGAGAGCGGCAACGCTGAGGGCCGTGCGGCCATCGCTGTCCGCGTGATCGATCTCCGCCCCGTAGTCCAATAGATGCTCGACGATCTCGCTGTGGCCCATGTAGGCCGCGGCTATCAGAGCCGTGCGGCCCTCGTCGTCCGTTCGATTAACGTCCGCCTCGTGCTGCAGCAGCGCCTTCACGATCTCCTCGTGGCCGCCCCAAGCGGCGGCGCGCAACGCCGTGCGCTGGTCCCAGTCCGCGCAGTCTACCATGGCACCGCACTCGAGCAGCTGTTCCACCACCTGTGCGTTTAATCGATCGTTATTTAAACCGTAGTTGCGCAATGGGCTTCTGGAGAGAGACGTGCAATTTTCATCGTGTCCGCTAATTGCATAATCGCGCACCTTCGTGTGTCCACCCCATGCCGCAGCCCTCAAGGCGGTCCAGCCGTCGCAGTCCGCGTGATCGACGTTAGCACCCGCGGCTAGGAGTACTTTTACCACGTCCGAGTAGCCGTGTCGCGCGGCTAAATTCAAAGCCGTTTGTCCGTGACGATCGGTAGCCTCCAGTTTAGCCTGCAACACATCGTACACGTTAGTGATCACCTTCTAACCGGATCAATTTTTCCTCCTTTTCTTTTTTACAATATCGGCCGATTCTCCTTACCTGCGGGCAAGCCTCGAGAGCCAACTCGAGCAGGGTTGCGTTACCGTCAGCCGCGAGATTGTGCAATACGGTGCGGCCGCAGGAGTCGGTTTGGTTGATGTCGCCGTTCTCGCCAAGGAGTTCGGCCAGCGGTTCGATAGCCGACTCGTCCGTGGGGCTGGAGTTGCGCGAAATCTGAAATTCAAAGCCCCGTTGAATATCGATTATCCTCTCCCCCTACCCCCCTTCACTCGTTAGGCTTGCTTAATCGCGAGCCTCCTCTCCACTGATAATCATGGGCTTATGCAAATGCGATACAGCTATGCTGCCGTTGCTATTCGGATAATTGAATTCGTTGTTGGAGGGCCCCCCCGCAATAGTTTAACGATCAATTAAGATAGCCGATAATGCGCAATTACGAGATGCACTTGCTTCTTTAAACGAGGAGGGACGTACTTGACTAGATGATACGAGGGCGTTCTTGTCGGCGCCGTCCTCCTCGTCGGCGAGCTTCTTCGAGGGCCTGGCGCCGGCGTCGACGAGGAGCTTTATCAACTTGGCGTCCTGCTTCGGCCAGAGTATGCACTCGCTGCTGTCGAGGTAGCAGTGGCCGAACGGGGCGCCGCTGCCGATGAGCCAGAGGAGCTGGAGGGTGTAGCTGTCGAGGGCGGCTGTCGCGCCGGAGCCGGCGAGCTGGGCCTGCTGTTGCTGCTGCTGCTGCTGCTGCTGCTGGAGGTGGTGCCGGTGGTGGTGGCGGTGCTGCTGCTGCTGCTGGAGCTGGTAGTACGGCGGGTACTGCTGGTGGTAGGGCTGGTGGGCGAACGCCGCCTGGACGTGCTGGGCGAGGACGCAGATCTCGTCGGGGTCGAGGTTGTGGGCGCGCAGGGTGTAGTGCATCGCGAGCATCGCGTGGCCCTCGGCCGCCGAGCAGAGGTACTTCTGGGTGCAGTGCTTGACGTCGAGGAGCCACTCGGCGAAGCTGTGGTGGAAGAGCATGAGGGCCCCGGCCCGGGAGACCGAGATCACCCGGCGCAGGAGGTGGAGCTGCCGGTTGAAGTCCTTCTGGCCGAGGCTCGGGTGGGCGGTGCGCACGCACTCGTAGAGGACCTGCTGGGTGATGGGGAGCTTGGCCGCGAGGATGACGTTCAGCAGGGGCTGGACCTTGGCGAACTGCTTGCGGCTGAAGAGCCGCTGGCAGAGCCAGAGGCAGAGGCCGTTGAGGGTGCCCGGTATCTCGCGGACCTCCCTCAGGACCATGAAGTTCTCGGCGACGCCGTCGAGGACCTTCTCGATGTAGAGGAAGCAGCCGTTGCTCTTGATGTGGAGGAGGTTCAGCATCTCGGCGGTGTCGCGGCTGATGTGCTGGCGCAGGGCGTCCTCCTGGTCGAGCCTCGCGAGGATGTACTGCTGGACGTCGCGGACGACCTGGGGCTTGCGCAGGTCGTCGAGGCAGATCTTCCGGAAGCCGGTGAACATGCGCGAGAGGGCCTTGCTCTGCCGGCGGGCCGTGCAGACGAGGAGGAGCCACTGGGGGAAGAGGTGGTGGTGGCTGGCCAGCAGCTCGGCGATCGTTTTCGAGACCTCCTCCTCCTCCTCGAGCTCCGTCTCGGAGTCCCGCCGCGAGCCCGGGCCGGCGTTCAGGGCGAGGACGCTCGCGCTCAGCCCGACGACGGGGCCCGCGACCCCCGGGGCCGGGTTCTCGTCGATCGAGTCGACGACCAGCAGCAGGCTCTCCTTCGGCGGCTCGATCTCCAGGAGGGGAAAGAGCACGGCCTTGCGCAGCGCCTCGTCGGGGTTGCGGTCGAGGACCTCGGGCTGGAGGGCCGCCTGGATCTCCGGCTCGTTGCGCAGCTTCTCCGCGTAGGCCTCGGCCACGGCCTCCCGGCAGCTCGGCGGCCCGCCCAGCCCGTTCCCGTTGCTCGAGCCCTTCGCCGGCTCGTGCGCTGGCGAGTTGTTGCTCGTTGTCGTCGTCGTCACGATTGTCGTTGTGCTGCCTCCCGGCGAAGTCGGCACCTGCAACGCCCAAATGCTCTCTTTACCTTTCCGCCCCAAGACCGGCTGTGGGAGCAATGCCCGGGGGGAGGGCGAGTTTGGCCAATTACAAGGAGGCCGATTCGACCGATCCTCCCGCTGGTACTGCAGTTGTTGAAACGGACACGCGAGAGAGGCTCCGGGCTAATTGACGGCTGCGGGATTGCAGGCGGAATTTTGGGCTGGGATCGATCGAGGCGAATCGAGGTTTAATTCTACACCGAAACCTCCGGCTAGGGTTTGTTCAACGACTATTGCAGGGATTTTGGGAATATAAGCACCAGCAGGAGGTTGTGCCCAGTGGGAGGGGAAAAAAAGGGTTCCGGGACCTGTCATTCTCTCTTTTGCTCGCCCGCGGTTGGCATTGCTAGGGCCTGACGTCACGCGCGCCCGCAGCAGCAGCAGCGCAATATCCGCGCGGCTCCGGATTATTATGACGCATGCTGGAATTCAAAGAGCCTTTCTGCGCGCGTCTTTAATCTGCGAGCTCGCTGCTCTGTCTTTCAATAAGCTCCGCCTCCGGCGCAACAATGAAATCTTTTCTTCGGTTCTATGTGCTTAATGAATTTTTAGAATTGTTTTCTCCGTGTAGTTTACATAAAAAAAAATTTAAATTAGCTGTAGAGGAACAAATGATTGGGAGTCGATTTAAAAGTACATAAAAAAACGGGCAACCATCGATCACCGATTGCCAATAACGAAATAAGAAGAAAAGGAGAATGAACTCACCGGTGAAGTCGGGGCCGGTGGCTGTCGGATGCCCTCGGAGCTAGCCTGCAGCAGCTGGGCAACGAGGCTGCGGACGAACTGGGCCGGCGACAGGCTGGCCTCGCTGCGCGCCTGGCAAAAGTGCCGGGCGAGGAGGCGCCGATTGAGCGCCCGCTGATGCCGGGCCGTCGATCCGCTCGACGGCCAGGCGAGCTCGGCGCATAGGGCGGTCTTGCCGGTGCCCGGGCCGCCGACTATCAGGGCGCCGCAGGTCTTCGAGGCCGAGCGCTGCTCCAGGCAGTGCGCCAGCTTCAGGAATACCCACTCGCGGCAGAAGAAGCGCTTCTTCTCTATCACCGGCGCTGCCATTCTTGAGGTTTGAGTGCTTAAGTGTACGGGTGCTTAGGCTTTGGTCCTTTGGTCAATGCTGGGTTTTTTCTTTTTATTTGGTTTTCTTTTCGTTTCGCAGTCATTCGATGTCATCGGCGGATGTCGCTCGGTTGGCGCTCTCGTTAATTCGGATCTGTAAATTGAATAGGGGTTAGTGCTGAGGTTTTTCTTTTATAATTTGGGCAAGTGTAGATATTTTTGGGAGCTGACGACGACTACCGGAATTTTAGGTATTATCAGGCTCTCTATTTAGCCTTCAACGTATTATCGCTTGTGTTTTATTTATAACCCAATTAATCAAGTTAATTAAACGGCTTTTTTTCGTTCGCCAGTAGATAGAGAGATATTTTAATTTTCCCCGAAGGGCGGCAAGATCGATAGTTAGCAAATTATTTAAAAGCTTTTTTAGTATCTAATAAACTAGGAAAATCGCAACAGTATCGATTCGCCTAGCGGTTAGCGTATTATAAAATAGCTGACCTATATTCCGCTTAACGCAAATGTAAACTTTCCTTGAAAATCTTTTTTTTTTCTCCTCCCCGATATATAAACGTGCCGCGCTTATAAAAAAAAAGAAAGCAAATGAAAAATTGAAAATAACGAAGTATCTAGTCCACGGGGAACCAGTGTGAGGAAAAAGAAGTGTAAATAAAAGAAATTTACCCAGAGACTATTAATTAAAAACGCCAGCGATATAATAAAGGCCCACGTTATAATCCGCAATCGATAAAACCAAGCGAAATACTTCCGTCACTCGCGGCCTATTAAAACACAAACAAAACGTGCATCGCTACATAGATTCGAGAAATTCCAGGGATGCAATAATAATAACGAGGCGAAAGAAAATCACGAGGGTCTGTTGAAAAAAAGAGCTATCGATGTCCGTCGAACGAGCAGTCCTACATAAGCCCAGAGTCTGGCCCTGAGAGAAAGAGAGTAGAGTATACAAGTCCATAAATCCCGAGCTCTTTTCTCGCGCGGAGTGACACGCGCTCGTTATTCAGCCGGCCGCGCCAGCAGGAGCGTAGCCGGATATCAATCTCCGTACCGCCGAAAAGTCGAAGAGAGGGGGAGGAGGAGGAAGCAGAGAGGCGATAGGGCCATCTACTATCAAGTCGCGGAAAATCGGCGCCCGCTGAATTTCCTCCTTCCCTCTTTCTCCCTCCCGCCCCGGCGCGTCTGGCGCGGAACAATGGTTCTGCCGGATCAGGGCCTACGATCTCCGAGGCTATTCACTCACTCTGCCGGCGTACCCTCTCTCTTATGGCGTTGTTATACTGTTCCTACTGCTGCTGCTGATGTTGCGGCGCGAAATTCGCTGATGGCAAGCACCGGCTTTTCCGACGAGTTTTCCAGACTCGATACACGACGATCGGATCTGTCTCGGTCTGTCTGGGAGAGCTGGAATTTTCCGCGCCGTTGGCTCGTGGGAATTTAAATCCGACGGCGAAAAGGGCCTCGGCAAAACAAATGCGATTCGCCACGGCCTATGGCAATATGCTAAGGTTGCTAATCCGCTGAGAGAAATTGCTGATTAATTTTTTTGCATACACAATTAAGCACATGCTCTTCACTTTTGTTTTTGTTCTTGCTAGACAGAAGAGGTGCAGTTCTTCGAAATATAGGTCGTTCTTCGCGCGTCCAGCGGAGACTCTTTATGGAAAAATGAGCTTTCGGTATACAGCTCGAGTCTCTCTCTCGTGCTCGCTAAGCAAATATTGCTCGGGCGATTAACCTTTTTGAGTCACGCCGTGACGTAAGCCCAAGCCCAAACATCTTCTTTTTTATTGACCTTTTCGCTTTCGCGTTTATTATCCGCGCGCGGCGTTTTGATCAACTTTATTTCGCGAGTGGCGTGTACGCGAAGCCTTCCTTTTGAATTTGTAAACTCGAAAAAACTTCCAAGCGAGTTTAGGCCATAAAAGCTCGGCGACTTTAAAAATAACGCGCTATACGCTTATCAATATTTCGCTGGACTCCTATCCCGTGCATTAGAGCCGCTAAATAATCCAAGCTGGACGTACGGAGCCCCAGTCTCACACAACACGAAGATGTGCTTTCGACGTCTTTATTCAATAAAGGATTGAGCCCATCAAATGTCCAGTACTAGGAATATCCGCTTGGACACAACGCGACTTACGATCAATACACGCTCTAGGCGCGGAGTTTCGGATGCTCAGTTGTGTGGAGAATAATATTAGCTCGATCGGCAATAATAAATTTCCCGCTTATTATCGCGTGCTTTTTTTAACTCGTTAAACTAACAAAAGCTCCTCTTTTTTTCCATCTACTCCCAGCGGACTAGAAATTTCATTGGATTATAAATTTTAAGTGTCATTAATAGCCGGGAAAGAGCTATTCTGGAAAATGTTCGCGAGTGGATCGTTGACCTAGTAAACGCAGCTGAATAAATTTACAAAATTGCGCCTGCCAAAAATCTTATGTTTCCCCCAATGACTGTGTGGCGGAATCGATATTAACGTATAAATATTAAACGTAGTATCCTAGGCGATCGATAGTAAATATTATGCAGCAGTAAAGGCGGATTAGAAGCAAGGCAGAATATATATACATGTATCAGAGAGGGAGCAGCGGTAGCAACTGTCCATATACCGACAAGTCCCGAAGGGTATCAGTCGAATGAAATAAACTAGGCAGTTTTATCAATCGACAAGGGAATAGCTGCATTTCTCCTGCGTTTCTGTTTCCAGACGTTCCCCCTCTCTCCGCTGCATAACACACTAAAATAACATTTCCGAGGCCAAGGTAGAGAGTATCGATACGTCGTTAATACTTCTTTTTTTTGCCCTTTCCTTTCGAATCAACGGCATTAATTCGCTCGGAATGGCAATATCCTTTGAGTCATTAATTTCCGACCGGCGCATACTCAGCCTGCTGCTGCTCTCCCTTCTTCCCCCTTTTTGGAACGTATCGCAAATCAATCCTCGACTACATCCTCGTATTTCTTATCCGATCGCTCGAACAAGCCGTTTAACCGATCTAAACACGTTGTAAATCTAAGAATAACAAACTAAACAAATGCTCATCAAGCTCGCTCGAGTCTGGCTTGCTGGTTCGCCGCAATAACGAAAACCAATATAGCTCGTCTCGGGAGGGCGTCTATAAAACGAGGAGCGAGCAGTCTGTAAGTAAGCCATCAGTAGCGCGATCGCCGGGGCCGGGGCGCGACAAAGCAGGCCCTCATGACGCGCCTCTCGAACGCCGGCTTCCTCTCTCGCTATCTCGCGCACACACACACATACCTGTATAATGCACTTACTTGTCTCGATAAAAGCTGACCGAGGTTGGGGGTGGCTTCTGTGTGGCCCCTTTGTCGTCGCTGGGAGGCCTCTGGCGTCGATGTACGTATCGCTATAGACACTCGCGTCTTGCTCCTCTCTCAGTGGCAGTAGGGAGCGGATCGATGGCCCGGGGCCCGCAGCTCGCCCCGTAGCAACTCCATCAGCGCGGGGCCTCTGTGCCTGCGCTGCGCGCCACAGCAGCAGCAGCAGCTGCTCTCGAGCTGTCCGCAGCAAGCCCGAGGCGGTCCTCTCATCTTGCGCGCTCGGGCCTCGCGCCCCGGCGGCGCGGCTGTTGCGGCCGCATCGCCGCTTCTCCCTCCTCCTCGGCTGCGCTTCGCCGGTGACGCTCGAACCCCTGCAAAGAGACATGGAGAGCACGGGTTAAATTATGCACGAGATGACGACAGTCTGCAGCAGCAGACTCGTCTTTGGTCTTATCAGCAGTCTCTCTCTCTGCTACTGCTGTCCTGCTTTCCTCGGCCCCCACACCCCCCGGAGCAGAGGCTTTTCTTTGCACTCTCTTTTTGGTGTCTGGCGTAAGGGGTGAAAAGGCTTGCCGTGTTTATTGGAGCTTTCTCGGGGCTTTTTTCTCCAAAGCTCTCGCGGAGAATGACTCGGGTTGCGTTAGGGGGAGGGGGCCAAGGCTTGGGGCGACGGTTTTATAGGCCAGATTTATGCATTATTGAAACGCGTTCGGTGCGCCGGGCGGACTCATAAGGTTGATATATGGGTCGCGCCGCGGCTGATAGGCTGCTACCCTACCGTATTACCCCGGCGCGATTCGGCCATTTCCCGATAAGGATCTCACTCTTTCTCCTTGCCCTCTCTCTCGTGGCCAATTATTCTAAACGGTTTGTTATTGTTGCGCAAGCAAAATAAATTTGAAATACGCAGCCGCAATGGCTTTATTAGTTTATTACTATAGATTTTAATTGCTTTAATTTAAGGGTGGAAGGGGGGGCAGCGAGATTTGCTAGATACTAAGTTTTATTAATTTTCATATGGCGCGTGCGGAGTACCGTTTTCCAACATTATATTGCCCACCGAACTGGGATAAACGTAATGAATGTTAATTACGACACTTTTATTTATTATCCCATTATAAACCTATAAATTTAATGCATAACGGGACACGCATAAATTTTCCAACCTAGTTCGAGATAGAATTTCGCGAATTTCCGAAGAAATTAAAACGACGACGGGAATAAACGTGTCCTTTGGAGAGCGGTTCGCGCAAAAATCACCGTGAAACATACAGTTTTTCCGAAGTCGAAGTAAAAGAGCCGCGCTTAAAAAAAAGAGAAAGAAAAAACAAACAAGCAGCAGCAGCGCTAATAATTAAAACGTCCGGGGCGAAACAATCGGAAACGAGCGGCGTGTCGTGAATTAATCTTCATTTTCCCTTCCGCTGGCATATTCTCTCCCATTGTGCAGCGCGCGTGCGAGCCGAAAACAAAAAGAAAAACACACGGCGTGTGTACGCCAGCGATCTATCCCAGGGAACTTTTCATATCGCGCCCAGGCCGCATGTAGGTCAACGCTGGGCGAGAGAGCGACCTACGTGCCCTCCCAAAGGATCTCTCGCTCTTACGCGTGTATGCAACAAAAGCCCGTCGCTTTACGAGAACTTCACGCGCACAACGACTCACGCGCGAGCGCCTGCAGTTGCGAAAGTCAAGTGTGCCCGCACGGCGCCGGGCGTCGCTTGTAATACCACCGCGAAATTCCGCAGGCTGCCATACTGCGCTGTGTAAGGCCTCTCTCACTCAATTACAATGTAGCCCCTCCTTCGTTTTTTTACGGCTAGCCTCCCCGCCCTCTTACATATCTCTGGCTTATTGCACTACAGCGAGAGAGAGGACATGAATTTATTAGCAAGCTTTCGGCACATCTCGGAGGCTCGTTTCAATTCAGCCACAGGGCTTGCGCAAGAAGCGCCAATTTTTCGCGCGACGGCCCCCGGGCATAAATCTCGGTTGATCCATGCCGAGAGCTTGCTTATACACACACACAACGACTATAGCTAGTTGTGCTGTTCGAATGTATATTATTCGAGTCGCACAAAAATGTAGACGTATATGCCTGCTGACTGAATGGCGAACCGGTTTTTCCCTCTCTCTCTATTTCGTCTCCTCTCTTTTTCTCTCATTGTGTATCTCGGAGTCTGTGGCAAAGGACGAACTTTTGTTTCTCCAGGCCGTTCGTTAACGGTCATTATCATGCTAATTACGTAACTGTTAATCTACGCTCACGCGCTGATATACAGACTGTGTATAACCATAAGCTGGATACACACGAGCTAATAAAGATCGGTAAAGATTCGGTGATATTCGATTGTTTATTGGCACGCGCGTATATAGCCAACCATGCGCGACCATATACGCGATTCCCGAATCCGACGCTTTAAAACCTGACCTTGCAATCGTCAATATTTATATCGGGAACGGGAGCGTAAAGCGAGGCAATGTTGCGCCGATCCACTATACACTCGGGGGCCCGGCTATAAAACGAGCTAATCGCGAAAGCCCAAATGTCGGTCGAATTTACGTAAAATCCCCCGCCTGCTGCATACATAAAACGCTTCTCCTTCGCCCCCGAACCGCGATTTCATATCCAAAATGCTGTTCTCTCCCTGGAGGTACATTTGCATCGCGAACCTACTTCTGCGAGTTGTCGAGACGGGCGCATGTACCGTGCGCTAACCTGCCGCGCATGGGCGCGACTATACATGCACGAACCTTTCACGGCGAGAGCGAGTCTGAAAAATACACCATCTCCCTGCCCCTCCTCTCTGCCGCTGGTGTATACAGCAGTGACACGGGCCACTTGACCTTCTTCATATTTGCACGAGCGAGCGAGTCCGATATGCCGGCGGGGGGAGATCTGCACTCTCGCGAAACCGGCGACGCAGCGTAAGAGGAAGAAAGAGAGAACCGAAAAAAGCCAGTATTTTTCGTCTTCTTAGGTTGATGCTTCTCCCCCGCCCTTGCAAGCTCCCCTGTCTTTCCGATAGTCGTTTCGGTACGGAGGTCGTTGATGCCGGTGCGCACACACACGAAAGACGAGGCGCATCGATGGCTGGGGGGAGTAACGAGGAGACGGGGCCGCTTGGATTTTATTCAAAACCGTATCGGCTTTCGGAGCCGTGGCTTCGTCGCTCTCTTTTTTTCAAGGGAAAGAGAGCTAGTCCTTTTTCTTCCTTTGCTTCTTCTTCTTCTTTTGCTTTTTTTACAGCAGCGCGACGTAATGCCTCTCGCTGAAGTTATCGCGTGAATGGGGCAATTCCGAGGGAATCTCTTCTTTTTTTTTCTCTCTCTCTCTCTCTTGTACTTTTATTTTAAAGGCTTGTATATTTGCGCAATCCTTGGCTCGGCGTAAAGGAGAGAGAGAAAAAAATGTATAAAATAATTGGCAGGATGCTTGGCTTAAGTGATGAGAGAACGCTCGACCCGATCTTTCTTTCCTTTTGTTTTTTCTTTCATTTTTCTACAATGCTAATTTCGGTAACAACATTGAAATTTCCGGAAATAGCGCAGCAACGAGAATATGAAGTAAACAAAAATTCGTTTGGAAGCGATAAAGCTGGAAGAATTAAGCAAAGGCATACCGCGCAATTTCATAGCGATTCAGTAAGATATAACTCTTGAAAAGCCACGGAGATATAACAAACTTTTCATGGAGACTGCCAGAAAAGTTTATATATCTGAAAAGAGATAAAAACTGAGCGAGATAGTTTATTGAGTTTGCAGGAGTAAAGTGGGTCGCTCGTAGTCTGCACAAAGCTAAATTTCCTTAAGGTCTAACTAGTTTTCTCGCTCTGTTGACACGGAGAGACACGAAGACACACTCGTATATATACATCCGTGCAAGTGCGAGTTTGCTCTCGGGAAAAATGTGACCGATTTGGCATAGCAAATCTCGAGGCTATACTACCGGCCGTACTGGCGACGAAGAAGGTCAAGTGGCAAATAAGGAAGAGTCCAAAGTAAAGCGCGCGAGAAACGTCCAAAGAGAGAAAGAGCCAGGAGAGAGGAAGGAAAAAGAAATTATACGAAGCGCTGCAGCCGGAGGATTGATGGTTTCGAGAGCGATGGGCCCAAGAGATTACAGTGCTCCCGGTAAATTCCGAGAGAGAGAGAGAGAGAGAGAGAGGGAGAGGCAGAGCCGTACGTTACGCGCTTTATTGAATTAAATCGACAGGTAATTGCCAAGCGATGAAAGTGGATAATCCGATAATTTAATGTCCGAGCGCGCTTACACGCGTATACACAGACTCAGCCCCCGCCCGGACACACTTTATTGATTCGTCGTGGCGTGTATCGTCGTCGCGCTCACCGCGAAACGTTAAGTACGTCTCCCGGCACACGTCGAATCCAATAAGCTTAAAGAGATAGCCACTCTCGTGGTGTTCTATTAATGCCATCTCGCTGCTGTTACCGAGCCCCCCTCTCTCTCGGCTTAATTATTGCGCGAGAGCGAATAATTTCGACGTCGCTTCCCCTTATCGCACTCGCCGATACTCATCCGGATCGATAATATCGCGCGTTCTCAAGTTCATATGGGCTTTCCTCATTTGCAATTGAAATCCCTGCGTTAGCCGAAGATTCCCTCCCTCCCTCGGTACGGCTCTGCACATATTTGCGCGAGCCTGATGCTGAGTATATACGCACGCATCTGAAAGCTCGGCGCGTCATTAATACCGAGTGCGGTGTTAACCGCAAATATACAGCGGGAGAGAGAGAAATGTCGCTGCAATTTTCTGCGCATAATCGTGCCATAATGCTCTTCTTCTAAAGATCCCTCCAAGGCGAGCAGGCCGAAATGGCATTTATATTACGCGCGCGCATTGACACAGATACGCCCGAAATAGCCGGGAAAACGACTTATCGACAGTATAGTCTCGTCTGGCGCATATATCCGCGTAGTTGGGCGTTAAAACACCGGCAACATCCTTTGCAGACGACGACGAGAGGAGTAAAGAGAATAGAGAGACGCAAAAGAGAGAGATAAAGAAAGTGTGCGCGGGTACAAGAAAGCAGCAAGGGAGAGCAGGCCGGAAGCGAGAAATGGGACGAGCTCGCAAAAAGGCCGGGAGAAGCGCTGGGTGGAGAGAGAAAGAAAAAGGGCCGCGGGAACGTATAAGACACGCACAGCCCGGGCGCACATGTCTCTCTCTCTCTCGCGTCGTTCTATACCCACACACGCCTCTCTTTCTGCGTCATTATTTCCGTCGCTTCAACTCATATCCTTGGCTCGGCGCGCATCCTCGGCTGCCCCTCCTCCTCCTACTGTCCATACACCGCGCGTACAGCGGACGACACTACACGACTGACATGGGAATTGGTCGGCGGCGGTGGTGGCCGCTGCATCCGGTACAGTAACTTCATTGTGTCGTAGGAGAGTTGGCCTCGCTCGTCGAAAGAGACTTTACAGTGGCAAGCCGCTAATGACGCCACACGCGCCTCGTCGTCTCTCGCTGACCGCTCGCTCTCTGGGCGATTTTTACGAGTGTCGCGCGTGAAAGCCGCGAGGAGGAAATGCGGCTTTCAGATATGGATTACTTAAACGCGCGACCGGCAAGGGGATAGGCTGCCGCTCGTAAGATTCGTTCGGGGGATTTTTCTGCAACGAGCAGCTTGGCGATCGATGCGTATTATGTAAGCTGAGCCCTCTGGCTTATTCAATTGCCCGGACGGGGCTTTATGGGCTTCTATTTATATATTTCGACGGGGGGGGGGGATATAAACGCGGAAAACTGAGTAGAGAGAAAATCGGAGAAATTGAAGTGATGTAATGCTGCCGTGCGCGCTTGCTCGCTTGTACATGTGTGTCTCTGCGCGAATTGAAGCAATTGATCGATTAGGCTGCTGCAGTGGCCACTTCAGCTCATGTGTAGCCAGAGTCTGCCCCTATACGTACTCGGCGAAACTCGGCTCTGCACACACACACACGCGTTCACGTGTGTAGCCGCCGATACAATGCTTGCGGAGTGACGAATAAATATCTGTGATTACGTGTACACCGGGATATATCAATAAACAATTGCGAGCGCGGTAATTAACTGTCAAATAAATTTCGCCGCTGAGGAGAGAAAGAGAGAGGGAAAAAAACAGCAGCAACAAATTTACAAATGTATATCGCTTGTACATACGTAGGCGAACACGCGCGCTCGCGCGAAATTGAATTACCGGTTTTTCATTTTATTTATATACACGTATATACATACGTACGCGGACCGAAAATAAACAGATTTATCGGGGAGTACAGCCTCCCCCGAGTTAAAAAGCGCGTTCCAGTAGAAGGAGGAAATTGAAAATCGTATTAGGAGCAATAAAGCGAGTAGCCGATGCATGTACATGTACGAGTCAGCTGAGCGCGCACGCGCTGCTCTTCCCCGGAATGATAAACGAATTTAACTGTACTCCTTAACTGTATACGCACAAACTGGCTAGAATTTAAACGACCGATTGAAAAATCGCTCTTTGATAATTCACGCGCTGCGCGCATTCCAGCGCGAGACCGATAGATGTACGTAACTCCCTCGCTAAGGAATGACGTGCGGATCAGTCAGCAGGTCGCGAAAAAAAATTCCAGTGTACTCTGGAAATGCGCGAGAAGTGGGATGGAGAGAGAGAGGAGGGCAGAGCAGAGAACGACTGAACCGCGAAATTCGAGGGTCGAAGGGGAAAAAGAGAGAGAGAGGGAACTGCTTTTGACGAGAGCAATCAAATTACGAGTGGAAGCTCGGGGGCGCAAGCCTGGGATTTTCGCGTGGAAAATCCGACGTCCCTCACTCCCTCACTCGGCTTTCGTAAGTGGAATAGTTTATAACTATGTATACGTGTGTACATACGTAATGACTGCGAGAGTCTCGCTCTCGAGAAAATACCATATAATATCCCTGGTGCGCAGCTTCGGCAAATTAAGTCGGGCTCAGGACTGTTGCTGATTTATGTCAACGACGATGATCTATACGCCTACGAGAGCGCGTACTTCTTTTTTGCGTCGACTCGAAGCCGTGCTAAGTGCGTCGCGCTCGTTGTTTATTAGTCCCGGAGAAAAGTCGGGGAATCTAAGTTGGTGTTTTTTCGCCAGCGTTGACTTATCTCTAAGTGAGCAGATCGAGGCGGGGTAAGGGAAAAAAAACAATGCCAACTTTCCCGCGAACAATTCGCGCGCAGCGAGAAAGTTTTCGCGAGAGAGAGAGAGAGAGAGAGAGAGAGCGCGGGGTTAGTTTAAGGCAGCGCTGGAAAACAATAACCCGTTTATATTAAAATAAACAGCAGCAGAGTCACGGTGCGCGCGCAATGTGCTCTCTGTGCAGTACAGTTGCTCTCGAGGAAGTAGGTTGGCGCCTAATTCACAGACGACCCAAAATCGTCGTCGTTTTACAATGGGCAAAAGTCTTGCTCTCTCCCTCTCTCGAGGAGAGCCGGCAAGGGAATTGTATTACGCAGAAGACGGAATTACGCTGCTATTCATAGAAACTTATGTTATTTATAATTTCGCCTGCTGCTACTCTGCTCTCTATCTCTCTTTCTCGGGCGCTTACGTAAGAATCTCCATCGTCATAGTGGACGACGACTCCGCGCTGCAAGGGAAATACACAAGTAATTATAGCTAAACGACTTCCTCGATGAGCTGCCCGGTTATCCTTGCAGAGATATACGTATACGTATATCTGTGCAAGGCTCGAGAAAAGAAGGGGAAAAAAACCTTAAATACGTGATTACGGTGTAATTATACGGAAAGTGGCACGCTCAAGAGAGAGTGAACTACGCGTGCATCTCGTAAATTTAGTAATTTATCGGAGATATAATGTAAGTCGTACAGAACAAAAGACTAATTAGCCTTAGCGGTGGCAGACGACGAGTCTCTCGCAATTTTTCAATTATTTCGTTGCGCCTACATTTCATTCAGCCGAATATCCAAATTCCATTAAAATAAAACCGCGCTATACGCGTCGATACAAGGATAAAAGGATGAAGAAAAGACGAAAAAGAAATAAAGGCGCAGAGGCTAAATGAAGGCCGTAAAGATCGAATAGAAGAGCGGTGGGCGCTCTATGGGAGGCCAAATAAAACCTGCCTGGCAACAGAGAGACAGAGAGAGAGAAAACGAGTAAAACGATTCCGAAACTTTATCCGTAGCCCTATATGCGCGTACAAATTGTATGCGCACTGCGCCAAAAGAGCAACAAACTAATCGATACATATACACACATCTAGATGTATTTTCGCGCGGAGAGCCCCTATCGTACACGCGTGTAAGTCGTTAATTAATTTGTAATTCGATTACTCGCAGCAGCAGAGAGCACAGAGCGAGTTGTCCCGCTACCAAATTGACCAATGAGCTCGTCGGATTTTTCCGAGCGGCCGTGTATTTTCCGCGCGCGCGTCCGATAATAATTTAGCACTTGTAAGCCAGCCAAAAGCTTCGCGCGTCAAACGCGCCTCGTCGTTAAAATGTTTCTACGAGAGCTTTATAATTGCTCGAACTCGAGGCTGATAGGAGGGGCTAAGCCGAGAGACAGGTTCTAAATCCAATCTGTCGGGTAAACAAATTTTCGCTACAAACCGTTCCACGCGTCATGTACACGTCCGAAACTTCCGCCGATCTACCCGAAATCTCGCTCCCGCGCGCTGGTAGACGAAATCTTGGCTGAACCCCCGGGAAGGAACAATGATGGAGTCTCGTCCCCCCCAGGAAAAGGAAAGGAGGAGCTGCGAAGGCCGGAAATCCCGGCATTGAAAACGAGGTGCCAGAGGGACGGCTCTCGCAGCGATGGGCCTCTCTCTCTCTCTCTCTCTTTGCCGCACGAGGAGAGCGTAACGAGATCATCGCGATCATTGCCGTGGGAGTAGTCGTGCGCGCGCTTATACACACCCCTTACCCCCCTCCAGATAATCCCCCATCCCGCTGAGAAGAGGAAAACGGAATTTCGAACGAGCTGGAATTCGAAGTTGGATATACCGTGGAATTGGCTACGGTCGAAGCCTTCGTCCAGTATATGCGCTCTCGGTGAATTTTATTCCGCTTGGGATTAAACTTCCGGGGGAGCGAAGAGAAAAATAACAACACGCCAGGAGGAGGGGTAGGGAGAGCTTGAAAATAGAGCTAAACGTAAGCTGGGAAAAAATATAAATTCAATTTCAGTTGGACACAAATTTAAGGCTGACGTGTCAGTCACTCTTTTTCTCCCCCCTCCTCATCCTCTTCCTCTTGCGAAGGATAGATAAAAATAAAGTAGGTCGCGAAAAGAAGAGAAAAAAAGCAGCAGCGGCAGACACTTACGGACAGAGACGCCTTGGTGTGTTGCGAGTCAAATTACGACGATAAGTAGTTATACGGGGAGATATCGATCGGTTGCGCCGCGAACAAAAAAGAGAGATAGGAGAGTCCGCTGAGAGAACGAACGATGTGAATAGAGACTGTTTCGTGAGCGAGCGGTAGGGGGTCAATTAAGAGAGAAGAAGAAAGGAGCGGCTCCACCTTTGTATCCAACATAAATTCCCCGAGACGTGTGTATAAATCCAAAATCCGGCCAGCGGCAAATTTTTCTCTCGTTCTCGAGGATCCCGAATTTTCGAATAAACTATATAGAGCGCGTGTACGCGTGCCGCATCACACTGGGTGGGGGGATGAACGAGATCCGAGATTGAAATGCGGGCGCTCTCATGGTTCGATTAATGCTGATTGGATTGGCTGTTTCCGAAACGGCATTGAATTTCGCGCGGCTCCATACACCCACGCCTACGCGCATCTACATATGTCTATAGGTCTATAGACACACACACACACACATACGCGTTATCTCTCGTTACTTTTCGTCCGACGGATTTATCGTATGGCTCTCTCTTGCTGGCCGTCCGACGTTTCCCTTCCGCCGCTCTTTCTCTCTCTCTCTCTCTCTCTCTCTCGACGTTTCTATCCAAGCCCGATGAAATAGCGCGCACGTCGCGATGATAGATCGCGATAAACTTTTGTCACGCGTACACGGCCTATACGGCTTTTCAATTATAAACACTTAAGATTTACGCTCGGATATATATCACTATGCAGGGAATGTAGGGTATAGAAGGGGCTGCTACTGCTGAACCGCGTGTCTTAGAATTTTAATTAGCGCAGATGAGAACTTATGATTAATTTAAATAGCCGCGGAAGTGCGATGTTCGAGTGGGGCGAAGAAGGGATGGGAGAGTGGATCGATTATATTGGACGGAGTGTGTTACACTGCGATGCCGAAAGAGAACGAAAGCGGAGGAGGAGCAGCCGCAGCGCGTGGGCGCTGGATAAACGCGCGCCGCGCTGGCCTTTTTTATTTTTAGCTGACATTCGAAAATTTACTACGGTTAGATCATCGAACGCCGGCTTGGGGAACAACAAGGCTTTTGGCTTCTCCTCGTTCGGTCGATTTGTGAAATTTTGTTAAAACCACACGTAACTGTGTATACGCGGAAATAGAAGAAGAAAAAGAGAAGAGGCGGGAGAACGGACGGAATATTCTCATTTAAATTCCTCGAGAATGAATCACGTTGAAGGAGTCGGTATAATTTATCCGCGTGCAGAAAGGATAATATGCAAAAAAAGACAGAAGCAGCAGAGAGACCGGCTATTGAGCAAGACATTTTGCGGGCGCGCGCGGGCGTTTACATTCACGAGTGAGGACAATGTGGCTATGTATAAGCTCTCGCACACAGAGAGAGAGTGCGACAAACAAACGAATAACGAGGACCAAATCGCTGGGGCATTATGGCGAATTGTCCAAACATCAATTAAAATTAAGCGACATTCGTGAAAAGAGAGAAAGAACGACGGCGGCTGCCGGGGTAGGGAAGGAGGAGGAGGAGAAAAGAGCTGCTTTTCAAACAAGCGCTGCACGCGAGAGAAAACTCGCGGAAACACAAAATGCGACCGACCCTCCTCTCCTCCTCCGTCCCTCCGGCTCTTTCTTCGCGACCTTCGCGCGGGATGGAGAGGGCCGCGGGCGTGGAAAAACGAGAAAGCAAAATTCTCATTCGCGAATATGAAAGCAAACGGGGGGAGGGAGAAAGGGAAAAAAGAGAGGAAAAAGGAGGAGAAGAGACGAAAGCGCGCGATTGAAGCGGCGCGCGAAAACGAGCCAGCAGAGGAGGGTATACAGCGGCGCCGCGGAGTCTGTCTTTTCATCATTGATTTAAAAGGCGACTGGCGCCCTACGGAGTTCGATGGATTTCAAGGGAGGCACATGGTGTGTATTAAGCGCGCGGAAAAAAGGCGGGAAAAGCCAATGAGACAAAAGACGAGCTGTAGCCTATCGCGCCTTTAAATGAATACCGAGTCTCTCTAGTCTGGGACACGGCGATGACTTTATAATATTATGAAAATGCGGTTGGCATGAATATGAGTCAGCCACGTGGAAAAGAGGAACATCGGGTCAGGAGTATGGCTTGGCGCGGGATACACTTATGCCAAGCCGGACTGGCTGAAAATTTTAAGAACTCGTTAGCCACCGCAGCAGGTGCCTCTGGGTTTTTAATGCGAGGCATTATCGTTACAGTCATACACGAGAGTATACTAGCTTAGCTCGGGAAATTTTGTGTTTTTCTCTATAGCTGCGCGTGCACACCTGCCTGGATTTTGTTTTTTAGCAACGATCCGTTCGAGACTCCTACAGCCGCGGCTGTACGTTTTTTTTTTTTTTCGACGAACGTTTTTGCCAAGTTCGTCAGAGCCGAGGGTTTTCAGAAAATACGAGGCTGCTTTTTTTACTCTCGACGCCAAAGAGCAAGAGCGCTCGCGATGTCGCTCGAATCCGCGACTTTTAAAGCCCTCGAGTGGCATACAGCCTAGGCGAGCGCGAATTTCTAGAGAGCTTTTTCTTAGCGCGTCTTGGGGAATGCGCTCACTCTCTTTCCAGCAGTTGGCTCTTTCGAATTCCAAAGTCCGAGATTTTTGTTGGCGTTATTTCGAAAATGAAACATTTCTTTTAGCAACAGCCTTTCCTTATTGAATATGTAATATTTAAATATATCACGCTCCATCGGCAGTTCCTGTTTACGACTCGCGCGAATTTCCCAAACATTCGATCCCCGAAAACTCTTTTTTTGTCGGAAGAAAAAACGTCCTTGCCGACTCATTCGCTAATAATTCATCTCGCTCGCGCGCAAACAATTAATTTGGCCAAGCGTCGCGGAGCGGAGGACAATTGCCGTAATTAGAGTACATATCCGTAATGCCGCAAGCTCTCGCAAGCTCCTGGATTACATTTGCCGCGAGTGCTCTCGCGTTAAAAAAAAGAAATTACCGCTTTGCCCCCCGATGTATTTTCCACGGCTGCAGACTGCATGGGGGGGGGGGGAGGAGGGGAAAAAGAACGAGGTTGCGAGATAGATTCGGAAAAGCGTCGCTTTAATTGCGCCGTCGACGCGTGTAGGCGTGTGAGCCTGCGGCCTCGAGCGCGGTCGTGTCGATACACGTGTTGAATTACGATGAGCCTCTTCTGTATATATGGTTATAACGGGCGCGCGGTGGTGGAAAAAAAAGGGGAGGGCTGCTGCCTGGCACTTGGGACACGTGCATTATCGATTTTTTTTCTCCTCCGCGCGCGTTCGCTTGAAAATTAATTGCTGAGCTTTTGTTACACGTGTAATATCGCAATATTGTTTGCGACTCCGTGCGTCCGCCTCTGATTCGAAGCGTTTTTGTTTTGCTTTCTTTATTGCATAGTGCATTCTGTTATTTGGAGATTTTAAATAAAATCAATCGAGCGTTTCATTTTAATTAAAACTACGTAAAACTTGTTAAAACGATGATTTTATTTTGGTTTTGTTTTAACGTAGAACGTTGGTTTAAAAAAAATATCACATTTTATGCAGGTTGCGCATAAAAAAATCTGTTTGCGTAAAGGACACTGGTGAGCGCATTTTCTTGCGGAATATAAAGTCTAATAATGTTTAACTAGAAAATGTTTGGACGTAAAAGCTCATGGAACACTTAGGAAATTTTAGTAAAATTGGTAAAAGTCACTCTCTGGCTAAAACCCAATGCAAGAGAGAAAGAGAGAAAAATCGCGGACGCTTGAAAAGCATCGTTTTGAGAAAAGTGAGCTTTCAAATCAAACTTTTTCCATATTTCAATGAAAAGACATACTCTTTTTTTTCTTATCTCTATTTAAATATACAGTCGCTCCCTCTTGCCTCTCGGCTGCTTTTAATGAAAGTTTCTTTTCTCCTGTCACAAACTAAATTCATTATTTTTTTTATAAAAACAGGAAGGAAAATTGCAGTGTCATAAACTTAAGGCTGAAGTATTTAAAAAAAAGCTGATGTACTTTAAGCTTCATTTATACTTCGGTACGTGTAGAGCATTGTGTATCTATTTCTTATATATTTATTTAATCAAACAAATTCAGAATATCTAATATCTAAAAAATTTTGCTCTGTCCACATTTGTTTATCTACTTGTTATATGCAAACTCAAAACAAAAACCTAATTTCGAGATAATTAATAATTTCATGTTCAACATAAAGTTATAATTTCCAATACCAGTTGATTGCAGCCGTTTATTCCGAAAAAAACTCATTTAATAAACTATCGACGTTAAACAAATAATAAACTATATACTTTTCCCTTTATTATTTACCCGGGAACGGAAAATAAAGCATCTCTCTCTTTTTTTCTGGGAACAGGCCCGGCCGATAGACTGCAGTATCTACCCGGCCTGCAATCTCATACACACCGGAGGAAGCGAAAAAGAGGCAAAAGGAAAGAGAGAGAGAGAGAGAGATAGAGATACGCGAGGGCAAAAGCGGCGCAAAAGTCTCGAAGTCCGTCGGACCGCCGCGGGATAATTAAGGCCATCGGGCGAGGCCTAGGCCATTGTTGAAACAAAATAACAATCCGACAATGGGGCCGCGGCCAGATAAAGTGCATCCCCGAGGCTAACAAAGGACTCGGGCCAGCGGCATCGGGCCGCCAGAGGAGGGAAAGGGAAGCAGTAGCAGAAGGGGTGGATAAAGCGAAGAAAAAAAATCGATCCGCCGATATATAGCCGCTGCCGCCCGGGGGGAGGGGGACACATTGGTTTTATAGGTGGAGGGCGTACAGCAGCACACACGAGGGTTCGTCGCGTTTCTGCACTTGTCGACGACGACGGGGGCCCCCAAGGGCAGCTCTATCGCTTCTACCAACCAAAGATAGAATAAGTCGGAAGACTCGCGCTTATATATGGAGAAGCGAGAAGAAGCGGCCCGAGTTTTATATATAGAATCGGGAGGAGCCGGCGCGCGTCGTGCGGTTTTTCGGTCTGCGAACGAAAGAAGCGCTTCTTTCTCTCTCTCCTCCGGTCTCGCGACGACGACGGTTCTCTTTTTCAATTTCAAATGTTTGTTGATGCTGGCCAAGTCGCGGCTGAGATTAGGCGGACGCGCTCGCGCACGTGTTTGTCGCTCTTTCTCTCTCTTTCGGTTAGACGCCGAACAGACGAGTATTAATAGGATTTGCTTGAGAGGCTCGCTGGGATGGCCTAGGAAAAAATAATCTCTGTTTGTTGTACATATGAGAAAGAGCTTTATAATTGTAGGGCTCCGATGACGACTGTTTCGTTTGATTTCTATAAGATGTTTCTTTTGAGAGTTTAAGAGTCGCGAAGAAGCGATATTTTGTTTTTATGTTTTCTCTCGCGTTTGGCGCAATAAAAGACGAGTTTTATTGATAGTTGACGTTAAAAATAGTGAGCGTTGGATAATAAACGATTTTCCAGCGCGAGTTAAAAGGGAAAAAAATACATAAGACGCACGTGTTTCCGTTTTCTTTGCGAGACTTAAAAGCTCAAGCTGAAATATATAGAGAAAATCTAAGTAATTTGTCAGCTACGGGAAAAGCGGATTTAAACATGTTAAATTCATTTCACCTTTCTCTCTTTCTCCTCTCCAACTAAATCTGAGAAACTTTTCTCCCAAAGCCCTGTACATTTTTCATGCAAGAAGGAATATAATTCTCACGGTTATTATTTTTCAATAACGCGAGCTACGGTGGAAACGTGGTTTATCGGCTTTGCTGATAACTGACGCTATAAGGTCGGAAAGAGTCAAGTGAAAATGAAACGAGAAAAAGGAGAGGAAAAAAAAGGATTTTGCGCAAAACTTTCTCGCAAAGTGATTCATCCATTAGCTAATTATTACACATCGTTTTATCTCGCGCTGCCAAGTAATTAAAATGTCGTATTACTAGTTATGAATCGATAATGCTTAATGAATCGACGATGTGTAATTGATGTAACACTAGCCTTAGAGCCATAGATAATAAACATTTCACTCCGTTTTATCTATCAATTAGTCTAGAAACTAACCATCAATCTTAATACTCGAACGAATTAACAAATTGCAAACACACACATTATTTCGCGTGTTATCTGCGAGACGCGCTGAATAACAACGGCAAAAGCTCGCAACAACTTGGCAATAATTCCACAAATTATAAATTTCGCATGCGATAAGAGAAGAAAGGCCAAATAGTCTCAGCGGCACACTTACAAGTCCCTGCCCGGTCATTCGTTATCTTACAAAAAATTCCGATAAAACGGGCCAGCGGAAGTCAAAGACGGGAAATGAATGGCCGAAGTGATATGGCCAGCAAAATACAACGCCAGAATTCTGCTGCTGCAGCAGCTCGTTGGCGATAGCGCAACAATGTCAATCCGATACAGCCAGCACACACGGCCGGCGCCGTTCGGGTCGTCGCTCGGTCTCTCTCCGGCGCAAACAGCATTAATGAAAACATTCCCGCGGAGGATAGAAAGGAGGGGCTGTAATCCCCCTCTTACACGCTTCGACATAATATCGTGATCGATCGTACATACGCCGGCAGCAGCGCACCAAGGGAGCGCCAAGAGAGGGGGGGGGAGCTGAACTCCGGAAAATTTCGTCGTCGGCCAACGAAGGAGTAAACAGGATCGGTATAAGCGTGACAAATAACCCGAAGGGGCCAAGAAAATAAAATAAAAGCGAGAGGGAGAAAGAGAGTCGAGCTGAAGATGGGAAAAGCAAGTAGTTCGGAGTAGTAGCGGTAGTTGTTGTAGTAGTCGTGTACGTGTATATTCCGCGCTGGTGGTGTAAAAAAGAGCCGCAAATCCAAGCGCGTGAAACGAGTCGGACGATCTGAATTGGAGAAAGAAGGGCAGGGGGAGCGGCAGTAAAGGCGAGAAAAAGAGAATAGATCAATTCCGAGAGAAGGACGGAAGGAGAAGGGGGGTGGGTGGAAAAAAGGGGAGGCGATAAAAGGCGCGACGAGAGAAAAAGAGAAATATGCAAATTAGGCCGCGACGGTCGAGGAGAGCCGGCTAAAGAGAGGAGACGGAGTGTGCAGTGTATACTGCTGGTGCAGTATGCATATAGTGTGCGGGCTGTGTACGTGTGGATAACAGCCGTCGAAACAGCGAAAGCGGAATAATCGAGCGTGCGCGCGTACATAGGCTCGCCGCTGTGTACTCTCCTCGGCCAGCTGTGCACGCGCGAGAACGAGCGAAAGAAAAAAGCGAGGAGAGGAAGAAGCCAGAAAGAGAAAGAAGGAGAGAGAGGTTGGCAAGTGTGTGTGTGTTGGTAAAAAGGGGAGGGAAAGAGAGAAAGGCAGGAGTCGCGCAGCAATGGCATCGGTAGCACACGATGTAGACGAGAGCGAGAAGGCCAGAGGGTTGCCAGGCGAGAGAGAAAGAGCGAGTGGAAGAGAGTTGGAAGGAGAGGAGGAGTAGCGCTCGAGGCTGCTGCTGGTGCTAGTATACTGCTACTGCTGCAGAGCGAGAACGAAAAGAAGTGAGCTATCGATCGATGTGCCGGCAATATATGAGAGCGGGGCCGCCCGTTGCATGTGCTGCCGCGCACCACACACATGCTGCTGCAATTGAAGCGCGCAAGCCTAATACGCCGGCGACCTCACCCCTATAGGTATGTGTATATACGTGTACAGTTGGCCGGGAGGGAAAAACGAACGAAAACGCGAGGACATTTCGAATTTTCCCTCTCGCGCGCACAACGGGATCCGCGAGGGAAAGAGAGAGAGAGAGAGACTGCCAGATGTGCGTGCGTGTGTGTATAGGAGCGACGAGACGCGCCGGCGACGCGACGGAAGTGGAGAGAGGCGCCCAGCAGCACGCTCCGGCGCGCGCGATATATATCTCGCGTGCGACTGAACCCTGCCGCCCCCCCCCCACTCCTCTCGGCGCACTTGCTCTTTCCGCGGCTTTTCCTTCGCGAATAAATATATACAGCGCAGGCGTGTGTGCAGCCGCAGCCGCTTGTCTTTCGACGTCATCGGATTCGCCGGAGTGGAGAATCCAAGCGTGAACCCGCTAGCCCTCCCGACTTCACTTGCCAACTCCTACTCCTCGGGCGTGTATGCTGCAGGTCCCGTTGCCTTCTGCAATTTTCATTTTCATTGTTTTCACGGATCTTTAGATTTTTATTTGCTCGAGCCCCCATCTCCCCTTCTCTTTCTTCTCTCTCGAGTGTGCATAACATACGTTACGTACACTCTTGACAGTCTTGACAAGTTCGTGACGTGAGGGCATATGGTGGAGTTTTAAGACACGTTTTCTGTTTCTGTTTTTTCTCCCTCTCCTCTCTCCTCTTTTCTTCGCCGGACTCTCGTTTTATTGGCGCCAAATGGTAATGCAGCGCTATAAGGTCATTAGAAAGTAAAATAAGAGGTAAGCGGCCTGTTAAATAGGCGCATATGTACGTACTATATGTATATATATTGGGAAAATAGTTTTTAGCGCGGTTGGTTAGAAGCGAGCGGCTTACATATATTTATCAGCGAGCCGTATCAATTTTCGTGTTTTACGCGCTATCTCGTTTTACAAGTCCATCTCGCTCGGTCCTCTCTCCCTCTCTTTCTCTCTTACTCACGTCCACACTGCTCTGTGCTGGCCGAGAGTATATTCTTTACCAAGAGGGAACTCGCTGCCGGGGGAACAAGAGAGCGCGAGAGAATGAGAGATAGCGCTTCTTTTTATATCCATTACGTTTCTCTCTCTGTCTCTCTCTCTTTCTCTTTCTTTCTCTCTCTCTCTCTCTCTCTCTCTCTCTCTCTCTCTCTGTCTTCCTCGTTTGGTCTTTATTACGGTATACAGTCTCGCTTTACTCTTTGCGGTTCTGTCCCTACACGCCTCGTCTCGTCAGTTATCTTTCCACCCTCCCCCCTCCTCACGTCCCTCCCGCCCGCCCCCACGGGCTCCAAGGCTCAATGTCCGTCCCTTATGCCTGTCTCTCTTTCTCTTTCTCTCGCTCGCGGTAATTTTTCATGTATCCACTGTCCTTTATGTTCCCTGCAACGAGCACGCACTCTATGCGGCTCTTTATTTATTTCTCTTTCTCTCTCTTTCCTCTCGCTTATACCCACCTAGCTATAATTTTTTTGCAAAACAAAAGCGTCTTTTCTTTCTCTCCGCAAACATTGTTATAATTTAGATCCTCCCTTTTCCCTGTTTTTCGCTATGAATTTTCAAGATAATTGCCTTTATTTATCGCCGAATGTTTGATCGCAAGCTACGCTCGTTTGCCGCTTCAACGTGTTATACACGATACATTTGTAATTTTTTTATAAATCCAAGAAATTCATATAAATTTTCTTTTTTTCTCCCTGTCTTTTCCAGAAATTCTCGCGGACGAAAGTTGCCGAGCTTTTGCATAATAACTGCGCTTTTCCAATGTAACGCGCAGAAGTTTCGAGGCGAGAGTAATAAAATCTTACGTGTTTCCAAGTTGATTTGAAAACTCCAATTATCCAATGTTAATTAATTCCGTGTTCGAGGCCGAAAATTAGGCCATCTTAATTGCGTTGAGGAGGGAAAAAAAAATAAAAGGAAAACTTTATTATTTTTATCTATAATTCAAGCTCTCTCTTTCTACGTACACTGGGTATATCAAGTCGCTCCAATTTTCGACGAATCTACGATAAAAATCACGAAATTATGAGTCCGCGGAAAAACACAGAATGTCACGGATACGGTATAGAGCTCGAGAGCAGCAGCAATTGTGCCTCCACTAAATTCCATTCATTCAACTGCCTTTTTTTTGCCCTTTTTCTCTTTCCATTCTCGAATAAACAGACAAATCCGGGACAATTGCTACCGACATTTTTCCACGTTTGCTACCACATAAACTCTACCCATCGCGTAAAACGACGAAAATAAAAGAAAGAACAAAAATTGAAAAAAAAAATCGAGGAGAAAAGTCGAAACGCATAAGTTCACATTATATCAGGGAGCCCGCTCATTTACATTTTTAACCCTCCAGGCAGGAGGGAGAGGGGGAGTTCGACTCAATTCCATTGTCGAGAAGTTGGCGCGCTGACAAAAATAATATTCGCTCGGGCGAGAAAGAGAGAGAGCGCGTCGGCGTCGGGGTGGCGGCAGCGGAGAGTCGCGAGGGAGGTGGGGGGGTCGAGCGCAAAAAAAAACGAGAGACGCGCACCGAAATCCGCGACGCATAATAAAACGAAACGACGTCTCTCCCAGGCGCGCGCGCGCGCATTCCCGATCGCATCGTCACGCGAATCCACCGCAGCAGCAGCGACTCTTTTGGAATCCCATTGGAAAAAGTCGAGGCATTGGTCGCTTAGCCCGCGGGAGGCGCGCCGATAAATCGATTTTTTTCTTATTTAAACGCCCGCTCAGCGCGCCATGATAGAGCAGCCAACGGGAAGATCTCGAGAGTCCCCTACATACCGTGGCGGTAGTAGCAGCCAGCAGCAGCACCATCAAGCCAGCAGAGTGAAAGCCCCCTTCGAGCTACCGAAAAAACCGCCTAGAGAGTTTAATTATCTCCTGCTGCCCCTCCTCTCTTCCCCCCCGGAGCTCGTCTCCCCTCCCTTCATCAGCTCGTTCTCACTCTCCAGAGCTCCTCGTCTACGTATAACGCCTGGTCTTTCTCTCGCTTTTCTCTCTCTCTCTCTCTCCGCTCACGGCGTTAATTCGAGTCAGCGACTTTTAATGCCGCAGACGCTCGAACGAGAGAGAAAGAGCAAGAGGAGGGGCTGTAAGGCGGCGTCGCGTCGCAGGAGCGCAAACGACTGGCGTGAATATACGGCGGAGAACGCGGTCGTATAAGAGCGATGCGCGAAAAGCGCGTGTATGTGTGTTGCACTTATGCTGCAACGGTGCAGGCGAGGGGGCGCCAGAGCGATGATGCTCCTACGACACATCGATCAAGTGCTCATCGCGAGGAAGAGAGAGAGAGAGAGCGATTCAGCGGTGTAACGAGCGACCTCGTCTCTCTTGCTTCGGGCACACCACTCCTCTCCTTTTTAGAGCTTTGCTACTGATTTGCCGGCATAGCTGATCGGCCCGATGTTTTCCCGAGAGCCTCGAAAGAGCAGAGGAAAGGGGGGCTTGCGAATAAGTTGCTCGACGCTTTTGCTTCGCCTCCCCTTCCTCTGTCGCGCACTGTGTGTCTCTGTTGAGCGCAGGCAGGCTCGAGAGCCTTTTGCACTTTTGCGAGAGCTTCTCTCGGCTTTGTGAGCTGCTCGTCCTACTGCATGCATATGTCTCTCTCTCTCTCTCTCTCTCTCTCTCTCTCTCTCTCTCTCTCTTGCGAGTTTTAAGTCTCTCTGGCGCCGGGTGAAATGGACGAAAAGCGAGCGCAAGCCACTCGACGATGAATTATTTATTATCGGCGCGAGATCGATGAGACGGAAAACAGAGCCGCTCCCAGCGCGAATTTCACTCTTCCCCGTTACCTCCCTCTTCTTTTTTTTTTAATTCTCCTCTCTGTAGCAACGATAAGCTTAATAAAGAAAATTGCTCGGGCACTCCGGACGACGTTTCGCACGCGCTTTTTTTTCTTCAAAATCTCTCGAGAGCAAACAATATGCGAGCGCGAGCAAGCGAGATTTAGGGCAGAGATTTAACGACTTTGAAAGCCGAGGGGCTCTCTCTCTCTCTCTCTCTCTCTCTCTGTTTTTTATCGTTATGCGACCCTGCTGCTGACGTGGCCCGATGAGATCGGACGAAATTCATGATGCGCGAGCCCAGATTTGCCGCGTGAGGCGAAGTTTAAATAACGAATGGACGTACGGGCACAGTGCTGCGATTTTTGAAATGTGCTTTGTTGTAGGACGTTAAGTTTATTATTGTAAACGTGACTTATAAATGACATAACGAGATTGCAGTACATACGTTGTCGCTATACATTTTTAATGAGCAGCGTTTTAATATAGAAGCTTTATCGAAGATTTATTTCCGATGGAAAAGTCTGAAGCTTGATTTTAGAATTATAATAAATGCAAAGTTTCTTGCCATCGAAATTTCGTATTTATTTAATCAGAGTAACTAAAGCCGGTTAATTTTTAAATTTAATTAAATCAAAATTAACCTGCTCCTATATATATCTATTTGCCGTTATTTACTCGGAAACAGGTTTTACATCCAATAATTTAATTATTTTAAGAAAATAATTCACCGTGAAAATAAGAAGTAAACTAGAAAAAAAAATAAAATACGTCTAACCTATCAGTCGAGGGCAATTAGAATAATTTACTTAGAATTTGCATAAAACTTGATAGGCACTTGATGGAGAACAAGCCAATGCGCCAATTTCATAAATTTAGACAAGCCATTTCTTTTCATGCGTAATAGCTGTCATCGTTTGCGCCCATAAAACTCAGACGCCAAACACGACTATCTCTTTCCCTTTATTTATTCGCCACGTTGCTTTTAATTTTCGCCTCGCACTAGGCAATTCAAAAGTCTTGAAAACATACATTTTTTCCCATCATTTTTAAAAATAAACGAGGGGCCTGTTTCGTGTATCTCGCAACGCAGAAGTATATTAAATTACTCACTTTTTTTTGGTCCTACGCAAAAAAAGGGGGAGGGGAATACATTTTTGCGAGATGATGAAAAAAAGGGCATTGAAATTCATTCTAACGAAATTAAAATTCTTTTCACCGAAAATATACGAAACAATTTTTCGTTATTAAAAACTGCTGACCCACAACGCCATCAGTGAAATGTTTCAAATAGCAACAAGTCATACCGAACGAAATAAAATTTTTCGACGCCTATTGAAATTCCCGACTCCAACCCTACATACATACACCTATCGCGACAAGTGAAAACCTGTACAGCCGAGCGCTAAAACTGCACGTCCGCTATGCGTCTACGCGCGCGCGTAACCGCATATGCAGCGCGTGAAAATCCCGAATTTCACATAGAGAGAGAGAGAGGAGCCGCAATCGGCGCAGCGCGTTAGAGCAAGAAAGAGGGGAAGAGTCGAGGAGGAGGGCAAAGCGGGGGAGGTGTTGACGGGGAGCTCATTTACCCGTATACGAGAGATAGGCAGGCCAGTACTGCAGAGCCGACGCCGACGCCGCTTCGGGAGGAGAGAGGAGATATGAGAAACGCGCGCGCTGCTCTGCAGAGCGAGCGTCTCGAGTGTTGCAGCCCGCAACTCGACACCCGCGTAAACAAAATAGAGTGGCCCGTAATCAATACGAGGCGCGCACGCGGCTGCCGGTGAGAGAGAGAGAGAAAAAGATATAGACGAGGCGGGAGAGACTTAGGCTTGAGAAAAATTTCAGAGCGGCGCTATGGAGAAAATGAATTTCGCCCAGCAGCAAACTGTGTAGCCGATTCGACCGAGCCCCCGTTAATTGGAGAAGTTTAAGCGCGGTCGAAGCAGTTAATTAGATATGGATGAGTTTTCCTTCCTCCCCGCCGTCCCCTCCGCTTCCTCCTCTCTCTCTTTCACTTTGCTCGCTGCGGCTGTATATAGCCCGCGGACATCGGACTTGGAGCTTCGGGATATTTCAATTTAGCCGCGCGCGCGAACAACCGAGTGTGTGGCTCTCGGCTATGATACGTCCTCGCGGAAAAATTGATAGTGCGCGGCGGCCCTCGATGTGCGCGCGTGTGGCTTTCAGACTCTCTCGGACGCGGCGGCATCAAGGCCTGTATGAATGCAAAAGTAAGCCTAGGCCCTCGGAAATTTAATTGCCAGTCCCGCTGACGGGCTAAATGAAAATTCTGAACTTAATAGAATTTCGGTGTGGCTCCCCCCTCCCTAGAACACCGCCTGCAGTAACAGCAGCGGCAGACCTTCGGCTTTTAGCCTGTACCGACCCCGAATGCAATTAGTCTGTAACTGGGCTCCATTTAATTTTCGAATTAGCTAAGGTCAAATTCGACGTTATTTCGACAAGTCTTGATTTACAGACTTTTTGCAATAAAACTATTTCTTTTTTCTTATTTTCTTTTTTCATAACGCGACTGTTTGTAACGATTAATAATCTGATCGACGAGTTATAGCATTATATTTTCAAATTAATATGACCGAGCCCGCTAAAGCACTTCCTGACTGCGCCAACACAATACGGCGCGCATTTAATCATCCGCGCCTGATACCGATGCGCAATTTTAATTGAGAAAAAAAATTGTTTTTTTCCCCTCTCTTCCCATATTAAAAAGCAGCATCATAATAACGCCACAGCCCGGGGATGGATTATTCAACGCGCAATGGCGTTACAACAAAGCAGCGTCTTGTCGCGATTCTACAGCTCTCCCAGAGAGAGCGAGCCGATTCCCATCAGGCTCTCCTCTCGTCAAACCCATTGTTTCTCTCTCGTTGGCGATGGAAACGAGAGAAAAATGCGTAGGATAAGCTTGTCGCTCGGAATTACGTCGGATAAAGCGAGAAAAAGATGTAAGAAACGGGAAAAAAAGAAAGAAACGCAAGCGAATGAAAAATATCACGGTTATTCAATTTTCCAAGATCGATTACTTTAATATTCGAGAGAGAGAGAGAGAGAGAGAGAGAGAGAGAGAGAGAGAGAGAGAGCGGGAGCAGCTGGCAGTTCCTAGGCCGCTGACTGTTGCATATACGTCAAAATCAGGCGTAGGCGGCTGGCGCCGGGTAGCCGACGGCGCGATATATATTCCCCATCGAGCGAATTAACAGGGCACTTATTTTCGTATCGACAAGAGCCTGCTATTCCCCCCCCCCCCGCCCCTCCCACTCATAATCGCCTCCATTGCGTATATAGCCTCGAACGCGCAGAGGCAGGCTCGGGTGAATATGGATTCCAGTCGCGGGGGTACTTAATTTCCAGGCCTGACAGTCGTTCGCGCGACATAAAGATATCGATGGTCCTCGAGGCCGATCGTGAATTTCTGTTGAAATCACTTGACACCAATCGACAATTCGATCGCGAATTATGTCTGTCTGTGTGTATAAAAGCGAGGCTGCGCTATCCTTGTGCTGAGCGCGTGCCGACAACCGACTTCCGGCCTTCTCTCCTTGCGCTTCTCTCTTGATTGAAACTCGGCGGTATAACAAAAGAGAAAGAGTCGCCGTTCGCTCTCTCTCGACGCTTCGACTAATCAGAGAGAAAGAGGCAAGGGAGTCGAGAAAACGAGAAATCGACTAGCCGAAAATCCAGTCCGCCCAAAGTAACGAGCTGAGCTGCTGGGAGAGCAGACCTATGGGGGGGGGGGCGGTGGAGGCATCAAAAGAGCCACTTGCCCGGTCCGTCGGCGCTGGCAATGCAAATTTCCAATCCGACGGCGCCGAGGCTGCAGCAGAGATAGCCGAGGAGGGGAGAGGGAGGAGAGAAGAAGCCGAGCCAGAGGATGGAGGATGAGGTAAAGAGGACGAAGGGAAAACGAGGAGCCGCATCACAAAGCCTCGTCGTCGTCGACGACGGCGTTAGCGACGACCCTCGCTGCATTTTTTTTTCTCAACGCCGTCTGCTCTCTCTCGGGGGGTAGGCCACCCTACGAAGAAGGGGCGAGAAGGGCAAAGCGCCTTACACCAGCTCCTCCCGGCTCCCCGCTCCAGTGGGACGGAGATCAAAACAATCCGTCGTCTAGCGGGGCTGTTGCATTATTAACCAAGACTACTCTCTCTCTCTCTCTGTCCCTGCGACTTTCAGGCCGATGCTCCTGCAACCTGACGACGGATTTTCGCGCAATCGCGCTGGGATATCGCGCCTACGGCTTCTTCTTCTTCTTTTGCCCCTACTCGAGTGCATGTGCAACGGGGAAAGGCGGACGACTATATAGCCGGCGAACAGCACGTGTGACTCATCGCCCATACGACATATAGCGCCGGCGCGCGCGCCGATGACACGGCCCCAGCGAGTAAGCGTATACGTAAGAGAGACACAACGACTCTCGATTGATGAGTTCCTGGTAATAATGGCCTAGCTTATTTCCTTAATTGTCATTCCGCCGCTGCGAGGCGAGTGCAAAATTTTCTTTTTTTGCCTGCCTATGCGCTTGCCGTTGCGTTGGCGCTGCTTTGCGAGGAGTGAGAGAAACGAGGTGATCTTTATGGTGAGAGAGAACACGCGGTTCGCGTTATTAATAGACAGCTCTCTCTGTCTCTCTGGCGAGCTTGTTTTGCAGACGCGACGAGAGAGCGAATTCTAGCGATATTTCCACGGATTCTCCATGGCTATTTCTCTTTATTCCCCCCGGCGTTTCATGTGTTTCCTCTGCAAATATTGTTTTGCCGAGATCTGCAAAAAGGTTCCGCGAATTTATGGGCCGCGTTTTGTTTAGATATAGAATATCGATATCGTTTTTGCGTAATGTTTGTGTTTTTTTTTTGTTTTTTTGCTTTTTTATTTTGTTTTTTTTTATAGATCGCAAAAACATGGCTGAGGATGGAAGTATATTTACGAGCGTGGTAGTTGGTGATTTTGTCGAGATTGTAAACGAGGTATGTGTTAATGGATGTTGGGAAGGATAATATTTCTATTAGATAAGACATCAAAGAAAGACAATGACTCGAGGAGAAGAAGAGAGTAAGGGGGAGAGAGTGAGATAGTCGATACTCTTTGAACTTTAGATTAATGCGGAAAAGAAGATAAAAACGTCGTGGTGGTGTGTGTTGAAAACGTTTGATACTTTCCCTTTGAAAAAAAAAATTCACAGTCGTCGACGGCGCGAATATATGTGATATAAAAAAAACCTCGGGGATGAAGCTGGGAAGAGAAAGAGAGTAAAAAAGGGAAGCCGTATTTACCCAAGGAACGAATAAGTTGAAGTAGCAGGGGAGAGCCTGAAAAATTGACGGTTCGAGCCGAAGAGCCCATAGTTTTTATCTTTTGCAAACACACCCGCCAAGATAAACGTATTTAACCGAGCAAATACCTGAGGATGATTCGAAAAAGTGTGTCCTGCTCCGCTGTACACAGTCTCGGTGGCAAATACAAGCCACTCGAGAATTACTCTCTCTCTCTCTCTCTTCTGCCTCCCGTTCGACGCTCAGTGCCACTCGAAAAATCCCACTGTACCTTATCGTCTTAACGCCCTGCGAACTTGCGCGCATGGAAAGTGTCCGGCGATAGGTCCGAAATTAAAACGCGGAGATAAGACTCTCCCATAACGATATAGCGCTTAAGATCTTGGAGAAGCGCTCGTAGAAGTTAGACTGTGAAGCCGAAGAAGAAGACAGAGGGGATACGCGTTAGGAGTCGAATTTTAAGATAATTGAAGGATCGCCCGGCCAGTTCGACTGTGAAATTATGCATAGACGGTTGAAAAGGGTCGCGCAGTCCCGTAATCTCTCCCTTTCTCTCGCTGCCCCAATCGATGTGGAAAATTTTAGGGACGAGCCGGAGAAAGTTGAGGGGTTGGAAAATTAGACGGTGGGGAAGGGGGGGGCAGAGGGGGATACTGTATAATCGGAAACACGTGTTTTCCGGCAACTCTTGCTCGCACACATGCAATGTTATTATTACAAAACAAACCGAGAGGCGGCGGCGGGGGAAGAGAGAATATACTATTGTTACGTGCCCACGGCCGTTTATTCAGTGCGGCTACTTTTCTCTCTCTCTCTCCCTCTCCTGTATATACACCGACTTGACAGTCCGTGTGTCGCCAACAATCTTCGTCGCTGTAAAGCCAGTCCCCCGCGCGACGGTTCATTCATCGTCCAATGACACACACACGTAACGTAACAATTCGCGCTAACGTAATGCCTGTCAAGTAGTAATAACAATGACAATAACAATAATAACAACGTCACGAGCGTCCTTCATGCTCTCTCTGTCTCTCTCTCTCTCTCTCTCTCCCTTGGAAATTTAAAAGCCGGTCGCGATTTCGCGTGTTTACACTCGCGGCGGACGCATTCCCGCACGTAAAACGCGCCGAAAAGAAAACTGCTCGTCGAGGAGGAGATTGGTGAATAGCTTACAGGAGAAGAGGAGAGAGGAGTCTGTAGCCTTGACCGCTCGGCAACCGGAGCGGATAGTCCGACGGAGGTATACAAAGCAGAACAAAAGCTCAAGCTTCCCCCTAGGTGGAAGATAGAGAGAGAGAGAGAAGCGCGGCTCATCAGGCACAAACTCGGCGCGCGAAATCCCTTGCACGCCAGATAGGCCCCAGACAGCGGTGTATATAAGCGCGAGAGAAGGAAGATACGGGGGAGAGAGCAGGGAGGCGGACAACCGTAGAAGGGGAGGATTGCTGCTGCTGCTGCTGCTTCTGCTTTAGCGCAATATTCGCGAACTTGGCAGACGGACGGGGGTGGTGGAGCCGAGCGGGGGGCGAGAACTACTGACGCCAGCGCGCACTCTCCCCCCTGCCCCTCTCTCTCTCTTTTTCAGCAGTACACACACACACACACACACACTTGCAGCGTTACAGACAGGGACGGAAAGAGGCGCGCGGGTATGCACAATGGCCCTGACGTCTGGCGTGCGAGAGATCGGAGCAAAACAAAACGCGGCACTGGCTATATGCGAGGGACAAGTGCGCAGTCTGCAGCAGCAGCTGGGCCGGAAGACTGGCTAAGGGAAGAGGAGGAGGAGAAAGAGGATGCACGAGAGGACCAGATATCTCACTCTCTCGCTCTCCTATCACTGCTCCCCCGTGCGTGCGAGTGCAGGCTATAATAACGAGGAGAGCTGAATTGACACGGCCTCAGGACGGTGGATAGAGACCGTGGGAGGGTGGGAAAGATTCGATGACACCGGACCACGAGCTCTCTCTCCCCTTGCGCTCGTTTCCCACCCCCTTAAGCCTCCCCTCGGTCTCGTCCTGGGGGGGGGGGGCGAAGAAGGGCCATGGGGCGGGCGTAAAGGAAAGGGAGAGCAGCAGCGAGTGCGTGCGCGCGTGTCTTTTGTGCATGGCCATTGATTATTTTTATCGACGACGACGAGGACGAAGCCTACCGAGCGCGTGTGAACGAATAACAGCAGAAACAACGCGGTGCAGCAGAGTATACAGGAGGACAGTCCCCGCGCGCTCGAGCGGCTTGTTTACAAGCCGTGAGAGAGAGAGAACGGAGCAGAGGCTCATCGCTGCCTACTAATGTTAACATGAGAGGCAAAGAATTGTGGAGCTGTCGTCGTCGTCGTCGTCGTTGACGTAGTATGATGATGATGGACTCACCGTGAGTTGGTTGGAGAGCAGTCCGGGCAAGTACTGTACAGAGAGACGAGCACGGAGCAGCGAAGAAGACCAAGTCCACTCGAAGCCGGGGGAGCAAGCAGGCTACAACTACTCCTCTGGCTGGCGCCGCTGGCACACCGTCAAGCAGAGGGAGAGAGAGAGAGAGAGCTCTCTCTATAAGCAGGAGGGACGCACTCTCCTCTTCTTCTCACGCACCCACATGCATGCACACTCGCGCGCGCGCGCGCGGGCGCACCAACCCGTTGGCCCTCCTCCTCCGGCCCCCCTTGTTCTTCTCTCTCTTGCACGCGAATGTTTCAAGCCAGGACGATACTGCGGGAGCACAGACACGAGGTTAAGAGAGCCGCCTTCCTCTGGGGTGATTATTCGTTGCACCGGTCGACGAGGAGAAGCTCGCCCGTAGCGGAGGCAGACCGATGGCTTCTCTCTCTCTCTCTCTCTCTTGATAATGTCGTCGCCGTCGCCGGGCGAAGAGACGCGGGGTCGCGCCTCCGGGATCACCAGCGCGCGGGTCACTGTCGACGCTTGACTGCCGAGCGCCGGCGCCGCTCGAACGGCAAGACGCCGAGCCGCCGAGGTTTGTTGCGTGTCGCTACTGCTGCGCTAATGACGACGAGGAGAGAGCGCGACCTTACCCACTGGGCTTACGTGCTTTTCTGGCAGCTGATGGTCAAGTAGGATCGCGCTGGATTTGAATTTATTATTTAAATTGGTTTTATTGCAATTACAGTTGTTTCAAGCTGTTTCGTTTGGTTGTACGGAAACTTTTGTTTTGATTGCGGTGCAGTTTGAGGTTATGCCCACACGCACTTGTTATCGCTTGTACGTGTAAACAAAAGAGGCTGCACCGGCTATAGTCGGAAAAATACGTTGAATCATTGTGTCAACGAGGTGACTTTTTTTTTTGTCAGTCACGTTTTATCCCGCGCAAGCCGATTGAAAACGTCAACATCGGAGCGATTTATTGGTATTTTAAAAATGGAATCTACGTAATGGGAAATGTACTCTGGTATCGTTGTTTTTTTTCGATACTTCTTTGCGATTTACATTCTCTTCGAGTTTCAATTAACGATTGATAATTTATTGATATAACAGCATTTGTCTTTATTATACTTTTTGTAACAGTTATTTTTTTTTTATACAAATATATTTCTACAACTAGTCCCGATGCTTTTTTTTAATATTTATAACATTACAATATAGCGCTCAGAAGGTTTAGGTGCTTATAAAATATATAAAACTAGCAGTATCTAAACATTCATAAAAACTTAGTGCGACTGTATGTGTGTGTTCGTGTGCTGTAGAACGTCTAAGTGTAAAACGTAAAGTTACTATACAAAATAGCAGGTATAATAATTAAACAACGATAATAAAATAAAAATGACGTGTACAAAAAGAAAAAAAAAGATCGTTAAAATAAGAATAAAGTATTATTATTATTACGTCAATACATAATGTGTAAAATCGCGATATCACAGAAACGTGAATCATTGCGAGCCTAAATATACATATACGCATTAACTTTGTGTGGGTAACTTATACCACCAACTTGGACTCCTGATCATCGGTGCAATCGATAAGCAATCGACTTAAACGATAAATTTACAATAATAAAGAAAAAAAAACAAACAATAATCACAACTGTACAAAATAATCACTTATTTTAATAAAACTGAAAAGCATCAGCGGAATTTGTACAAAACCTACTTTACAAACGTCTAGATAATATTTAACCGAGGCTATAACCGCCAGAGGTTGTAAATCTTCACTGAATAGCAGTCACCATTAATATTATTATTATCATATCCAAACCAATAAAAAGTTTCTTCTCTCGCGCATAGACAGAAAAATTCCAGCGGCTTGCCAAACTCGACGGCTATTAAAGAAGCACGATAATGCGATATAAAACTACAAATAGCGCGAATACATAAAAGATAATTTAGTATACGGATGTGCGTTGTTGCTTTGCAAGCCTAATCGACCTCCAATTTACGAAAGGATCCCGAGAGCCCGCCAAGACCCTCGGACGCCGAGCAAGTGTCCTTTGGCGATATTTCTATGTACATGTCGTCTAAGGCTTTGATCTCGTCCCTCTTCGCTCGCAGCACCTTTTTGAATTCGTCTGTGAAACGTAAGGCAATCGTTAATTTTTACATGCACAGAAGAAGAAAATAAAAGTGTATGCGTCACGCAATAAAACGGATGAATTACCAATCATCTCCGACAGGGGAACCTCGCCGCCGTACTCCTTCGGCAAAATTTTCGGATCGATGGTCTGCCGCAAATCGTCCAAAGATTTGTGAAGCTAAAAGAACAACAGAAAAAAACCAACTGTTAACACGCAAAATCATTCAATTTTCGCCTGCATCCCTCGAATTTTCACTTTTATCCGCAATCAACGCGCACTTAATCCGACTAGCGCGTTTGCTTAGGCGACCATACGAATGTATGTCAAGAGCGAGTGCGCGCAACGCTCATCCTCTAATTATCCTCCAAACACTTCCCATAGCAATTAAACGAGAAAAGAAGAAAAAGCCAAGGGTATATACTCACGAGTACGCGCGAGCGCAGCTTGTCGTTGAGGAAGGACAGCGCGATCTCGATGATCTTCATGGCGCAGCCGGGCACGTTGATGAGGTGGGTCTCCTTGTGTCGCATGGGCGTGCTGTTCTGGATGCAGGCGAGCATGTTGCGTATGTCGCCGAGGGACCAGGAGCTCAGGTGGCCCATCGTCAGCCCGGACTCGTCGTTGACGTGCGTGTAGCCGTGCACCTGGCTCTCCTCCTCGTCCATCAGCGCCTCGACCACGAGACTGTGCACGCGCACCATCTGCGCCGAGGTGAACTTGTACGGATCGAACCGGCCGGCGCACGAGAGGATGACCTTGCGCCCGTGGGAGTCGCGCTTGACGAGGGGCACGAGGTAGCCGGCGTCGAGGATAGCCTCGATCTCCGGGTCGTCGATGTCGAGGTTCTGGAACCAGTCGGGGTAGAGCTGGCGTATGCTGAGGTAGCGCTCGAGCATCTCCTGGGCGAGGGGCAGGCTGAACTTCTTCGTGCGGAGGAAGCGCAGGAGGAAGACCGCGTCGGTGCGGCAGCGCTTGATGCTCGGGTGCTTGCGGATCCACTCGCGGAACTGCTCGAGCGCCTGCTCGCGCGTCCGCTCGTCCTCGCGCAGCTCCAGCTTCGCGATCGCTCGGCCCTGGGCGCTCAGGCTGCACCTGTACACGTCCTCCTGCTGCTGCCCTCCCATTGCTCGCTCTGCCTTGGTTATTCTCTCGCGCTCTAACTGAAATTGCGATTATTCCTTTATTCGGATAAAAAGCGGCAATCGGGAACGTGACGCGGCGAGAGCGCGGAAGTCTGTTGCGTCGCCTCGAATTGCGGTCTCATACAAGCTGGTAAAGTAATTAGCCGAGAAAATAAGAGAGATGAGCTTATTATCCAAGCCACGCACGCTCGTGCTCGTCGCGATGACAAAGGCGCTGCTGACGCTTATTACCGATTTGGAATACGTGTTCACGGGGAGGCCGACTTATACCGATCGCGCTCTCTCGACGTTTAAGGAATAAAAAAAGGCGACGCGGCTGTAACGGACTCTTATCGACTTGCGCAACGCTTCGGATGGACGAGAGCCCCTTGACGAGGAAAAAACGAAATTTCGTTTTCTCGCTCTTTGGTTCAGTGAGTTTTGGGAGCGAAACGTTTGACGTGACAATTGGCTGGTATTTTTTTGTTGTTTTCAACCATAGGCGATGACGGGAATAAAGAGCTACGTCGAACGTTTGGAAATCGGCGTTTGGGCGAGTTTACGAAACCGCTCGGTTTTATCTACGCTTTCTTTAAATTAGTAATCATTATCGAACTGCTTATATTTCGTGGCTGATTGGGTAATGGAGCGCGCGTACGGAATCGGCGCTTGTTCTCTTTTTTTTTGTTCTCGTTCCTTTTCCTGCGTCCCGCACCGACGGCAATTATTTTAGCGGTTAATGGCCGATCGGCATTCATATCGATCGGCGATTTATTAATTTAATAAATTATTACAGACGTTGTTAGGTATAGGTTTATATATACATGCCTGCGCTTACCGATCGTTAAGTTATCGTTAAATACCGTTAGCGCGCTCGTATTTGCATAAGCCCCGCTGGGGAGAGAGAGAAAGAGAGCCTTACTTAATTTTTCCTCGTTTTTCTCCCGAGACGACGGCCTTTTTTTTCATAATTACAGGAGGAGGAGGAGAGAGAATGTGTGTCGGGGTTTACGATTGTGATGAAATCCTCGGCTATTTTTACGCAATTCAATCGAACGTGATTCCGAATGTTGTAATTTGCTCTCTCTCGGGCTCGCGTATGGCTAGCTTTGAAGCAGCTATTCCAAGCGGCTCGCCGGCACGCGGCGCAAAAAAAAAACGCACCAGCCGGTGAAAAAAGAAGGAGATAAAATAAAAATCGAGATGTAGACAACTCGAAGAATTCTTTCGCTGTAGGCTTTTTTTAAAAAACAATCGGTTTGTTGTAGAATATATCGCTGAGAGCATCTCTCGCTTCTTCAATAATAAAGCGCGCGTGAAAGGTGTAAAGATGTAAAGGCGGATAAGGAAACAGACGATATACGCATCAAAGGAAATAAAGAGAAAAAATGAATAAACGATGACGAGAGAGAGAGAGAGAGAGAGCATTGAAATCGCTGCCGCCGAGGAAGCTTTCTATATACAACTTAGCGTCTCTCGCGCAGTTATCTTTTGAACGGAAGAATTCGATGAGCCTGGCCAGTCAAAACTTTCTTCCTCTCCTCGTTTGTGTAATGCACGCGCTCTCGCGCGTCAGCCAGCGGAATTACCAATGCACTTCTCATATAACTTTCCTTTAACCGCGCCAGCTGCGTTGAAATATTAATAACGAGTGAGCCACCTTACAAACCCCCCCCCCCCTTTACTTCCCCGCTTGGCCGTTATTGGGTTTCGTTATAAAATTACGTTTACCTGAAAAGAAATGAAAAATCGATCCGCCGAACGCGGTCGTTTCCTTTCCTCCCGTTTTTCGTGTATTTCGTTTATAATCGCAGATGATTTTTCTTATCGCAGCGCGAAATCTAACCCAGTGCGCCGGTATACATATCGGAAACTTTATTCCCGATCTCGAGGTAATCTACTTTCGAAATGCAGTAGTACGCCAGTTTGAAAATTAACTCCTCTGTGTGAGTATGGGTATATATACCGTTTACGATACACACATTGTATACTTATATCAAGTCAAATAAGCGCAATCGGGGCCTGCCCCCAGAGACGACGGGGGAATTGCAACGAGGTACGCGCGCAAAAGTGAGACGGTGAAAGCAGTTCCGGACGCTGTAACGCGCTTAACGAGCAAAATGGATCTTTACGGCCGCGAAAAAGCCCACCGACTCTGTATGCCGCCGTTAAAAACTCGTCGAATTTAAACGACGGATCGGCGCTACGGTTATCCACACCTGAGACGCTGTAACGTTTTAAAATCGAATTCGCACTCTCTAATCCGTCAATAAAGTGCCGGGGGGCCATAAGCATCGAAAAGAAAGAGTTTAATTCGTTCGCTCCTACTGTCTATACAGAAAATCGTTAAGTAACCGGATGAAACAAAAAATGGGGGGCTCGAGTGTCTGTGCACGGGACGCTTTCACTTTTGCGCTGGGGAGGAGCAGCACAAACGCCCGCACCCACAAGCCCACGTCTATACGTACACGTGGGGATTCATGTGTATTACATATATACACATACATAAAAATGGAGGAGTTCGCGTGCGTTGCTGGGGCGGTTACGTAACGCGGACATTCGATTTTCGCAAAATCCCTTTTCGATTTATTTCCTGCTCGGAAGAGAGAAACCGCTTTCCTTTCGTTTATCGAATCCGCCAATGATCCTGTGTTACCACTTTCGTCAGTAGCCCCCCCCCCTTCTCGCCTTCCGTGTTTTTGCTGTATCTCGCGGAATGTTTTTCTTCTCCGTTTCCTTTTTTATACGCCGATTTCGGGAGATCGGTCGGGAAGATGTCACGCGCTCGGGACGTTTACGTAATGTTTCCGATGACATAGACGCGTGTGCCGCGCTGGAATGCCTTTGGCAGAATGTCATACGTGCAAACTTGAGCGTGCAGCCATGGCAATAATAGACAAATATGGATATGCCTCGGACTGCGCTCGGGATGTTCTAATGTTTGAATTTCTATACGCGACGAGCACGTGTATTTGCCCAGTGTTGTTATTCGGCTTTATGCATAATTGTGCGTATTTGCCGCGGGTAATTCCAACGTTATAATGGTACACTTGACGATTGGGTTGAAAAAACAATACGTAAAACGGAAGAAAAAGAAAAAGAAATGATTTACAGCTGCGGGTGCACTTCGTCCGGCACAAGCACCCCGGCTCGTCCTGCGCGCGAGGCACGTGCTCGGAAGGAAGGCCGAAACGGTAAACGGATAAAGCCGCGTGATATGGAGCCGGGCGCCCATGGAGAAGCGCGTGTGCCCTAATGTCACACGATCACACTGCACGCGTAGAGCACAGAGAAAGCGAGATAGCGCGAGAGGAAAAAAGAGTTATCGGAGAGAGAGGCATGTAGACGCAGAAGGCGCGAACAACACACACCTGGCAAGGAAGCTCTCGTCCACCGGGTGGGGGGGCGGCAGGCAGCAGAGGAGGAAGCTGGGCCTTATGCACACTGTCGTCGACGGTGTCGAGATGCTGACTGCCGGACGAGCCGCGACGGAGTAAGCCCGTAAGCCCGTAAGCCCGAGCAATTTAAGGTGGGGAGCCGAGAGAGCGCACCTTCTCCCGCGAGCCAACGGGCCCTCTCTCTCTCTCTCTCCCGCTGCTGCTCAGTCGCGCTCTCTCGGTCTCTGAGCTGCTCCTCTTTTTTAAACGAGAGACCTCGCTATCCTATATGCCCTCCCTCCCCCCCTCGGGGCTTGGTTATACAATGTGTGTAGAGGTATAATGTTTACGGGAGAGCACGCGGCTATGCGTGAAAATCAAAGCTCCGCGAACGATATCCTTTTTTGTTTCCAGCTTGTGCCGTTCGAACGCACTCCTCTTTTTTTCTCTCTCCTTTTTCAGATGTTATGTGTGTATATACGAAAAGGTAGATAGAGGCGGCTCGGGGCCGGAGAGTCACGCGCGCCGGATTAAATTTTACCGGTTTTTCGGAGTTTCTTGTTTTCCTCTTTGCTTACCTTCACGTACGGCCAGCGCTTATGTAGGTCAGGCGTTTCGTGTGTCTGGCTGTGTATACCTATATACGTGTAAACCTGGTAACGGTGTCGCGCGCACCTCTCCGTACCCTTTACGTATATCTTCCAGGCCTGTACGGCCTGGATTTAGTCCGGGCTTTTACTGTCGCGAGCATCGCGTCTATAATTGTCGATTACGGACGCCTTGGACGTGACTAGTTTTTGAGAGGACACTTTGCAAATCTCGAAGCTCTGAGGAAGCGGGAACAAAAGGGGAGAGTGAGGCTGTTGAGTTCGAGTGCATTTTGCAGTTTTTTTGCGTAATAATGCATCGCGTCGCTCTCCCGAATAGAATATAAGTCATATGACACTTATAGAGAGCGTTATGGTTAAAAAATTGCAGGTCGTACGAGAGAGCGCCTAGGTAAATACACTCGGCCAACGTAAGAGCGACGTCTCGAGTAGGTGTCTCAATGAATCAAGCCTTGACACGAGTGCGCTCGGTTAATATTGTGATTTATCGGGAGAGTGGCAGAAAAAAAAGTAAGTCGTAAATATACAAAAGAAGTCGCGGGCGAGCGTCAGCTGGTGTCGTTTCGCGTTATTGAGGAAAAATGAGCTTGGCCTTTTTCGACCTTGGTCAAATACGAAGATTTGCTCGTTCGCGACGGAGATCGGTTTTGTGGCGTCGAGTTCATTCGGAACATTTTTTTTTCCTCTTCCTTTATTTTACCTCGTTGTCACTCGTGGAATCTTCAGTACAACTTGTCCACAAAGAGGCACGTCTCTTTGTCAAACATCTTTTGTCACCGTTGCTCTCCTTTATCACTCGCAAAACGAACTATACATGGTTTTTGCCAAAATTATCGACACGCAAAACACAAATGATATACGCATAGCTAAGCCAATTAAATCGAAAGAAAGGAAAAAAAAGAGAGCTTGCGTAACTTCCGATTAGCTAACACATAACGCCAAGAGAGCGACTTCCTCTCTCTCTCGCTCGCGCGCTTACGCGCAGATATGTATCCCAGGCTCTCCGTGAGTCAGACGCGGAACCGCGGCACACCGCGAGAGATCCGAGGAAGCTCGGCCGCAGTCTCGGCTCGCTTTCTTTCGCCTCGACCTTCCAGCCAAGCGCTTTCTCCGCGGGAAGGTCCCCCCCCCTTCCCCCCGCCGGTGCGCCCGAGCCGAGAGAGAAATGCCGCGCACGGGAATAACCCCTATATACTTCCTCTGCTTATACACTCGCAGGCTGTATACCAAGCGAGAGAAAGACTGCTCGCGCTTTTTCGTCTCGTAAGGAGGAAACGCGAGCAGATAGGCCGGAGTAATACGTCGGAAAGTCGTTATGACACGCGCGCAGGGGTCCCCCCCCCCCCCCCCCCCCCAAGCTCTCCGTCTATCGCGAGAGTATTGCGAAATTTTCTTAATTAATGGAAAAGCGCATTAATTAAGCGGCGCAATGAACGAGCCCGCCTGCTCGAACTAAATGCCCCCTTCGATATATCGGGCTGCGCGCGCGTGCGTTTGCGTAAGTTTTCGCGCGCCCGCTTGATTTTGCCGAGATAATGGCTAATAATCGAAGGCGCAGCGCGCGTGGCGTTACGAGGAGAATGGAAACCTTTGGATTTAGCGGGGATTGCCAAAGGCGCTTATCATCGTTTACAATGTCGTATTTCGTGTTTTTCAATTTTCCGACTTTTCTTTTAAATAGGATTGTATATAACTATGGTGTATTCGATTGCCTCACGCTTGAAATGTGGCTCGGTTAATAAAGTGCGACGGAATTGCACGGAATAATAGAGGCTCGTTGATGTGATTATGTGTGTGTGCTTTTACGAGGTAGCGCGCGAGGATCGAGAGCGACGGGCTAAAACGGCGCGCGTACACAGCGAGAGCGGACGGTGAAGCCTAGTTACACGCGACTGCTAATCATACTTTGTGCGCCTCTGGCCTTTCGTCATTTTCCCCCGAAGGCGCGCGATGTTAAAGTGGCATTAAAAACAACAACGACGGTCGGTATACACACAGAGAACGCAGAATGTGTGTGCTTTAAACATTTTACGCAACTCCAAGTGTACATAGTGTACGCACAAAAGCTTTGTAATTGTAATTTAAAAATCAAATGAAATGAAACGCAATTAAAAAAAAAAGAAAAGGAATTATAAACTCATTAATAGCGAGGCGCATTTCCGTTATTATACAGCGCAAGGTATAAAGCATCAAGCCGCGCTTAAAACCAAAATCCAGCCGTCTTTCCTGCTGGACACATCCGGAAAATCCGGCTCTCTCGGCAACTAGGCACACACATGCATATACACACGTATATATCAGACGGAGCAAATGTAAAGGCCCATCGGGTCTTTCTCTTGAACAAGCGCGCGTGCGTGCCGGGGACGCCGGCTTCTCTCGAGGCGCTCTTATGCCGACTCCCGAGCTGACTTTCACCCGAAGAAATTGCCCGCGACGAGCGTTCGCCTCTCTTTCTTTATACATATACTATATATACATTGTGCAACATCCGATACGCCATGGGAGCCTCACCTGGTACGGGAGCCCTATGCTCCGACACTTGCAAAATTATGAATTTCGGATGTTAACTTTCGCTTCTTTTTTTTTGTCCGAGAATTTTGAATTTTTCTATCACCAAAGTGATAACAACGCTGTATTACAGAGTTAACGAAAGCTCCGCGCAGCAGCGTTGAGTAATCGAGGGTAAGCAATGTCTCGGTACACCGGGGGGGTTGCTCAATTGGTTAAATAAAAGTCGACTATGGATACACGGACGAGTGCATATAGGCGCGAGTGGTGACGAGTGTAATGGAGCCGTAGCACCTGTCGCTCTACGCTGTAGCTCGTATTTTACCAGAAAGCCTGTTATTACAAGCCCGACGGCGGCACTATGTGTGCATACCGAGTCTCGTTTCAATGCCGCTCTCGCTCGTTGTCCGCCCCAGTGATAAATTAGTTTTAATTAGACGCCCGAGAGAGCGTGCGCGTAATACCGGCAGGGGCCTCTGTCAAGTCCGGTATTACCGCGCGCCCGAATAAATCCGAGAATTCGTGAGCATCAGCCGCTTTTTTTCTTTTTCCTATTACTTTTTTTTAAAAAAAAGAAACAACGAACCTCCGCGTTACGGCGAGAAACACGGCACTGCGCGGGAAATCGGTATAACACTCGCTCTCGTTTTTATCAAAAGTCAAGCTTCGACGCTTACAGAGGGGATTCCCCACCCTCGGCATTTTCGAATGATTCTTTGTTTCTCTTCCATATCTTTAAATCTAAATTTTCTTGCTCTACAGGCGGCATAAATAACGCGCCTGTTAAACATCAAAGTGGAAATAACATATTTGGCGTTACGTCAGGTGCTCGGCGCTTGACCGGTAACAATGAAAGCGTGATCGAAATTTCAAAAGCCGGTTACGCCGGCAAAAATCGAACGTGTCGAAATGAGATATGCGTGCGCGAGAGCGCGCGTCCGAGGAGAAATGTTGTAACGGAATAATGGACACAAGCTCGAGAGCCGGCGGGGGGGGCAGCTAAGACGAGCATGCTGAACTTGCGATCGCGACCGACGCTGAACTTTCTCCTGACCTTAAAAGCTGCTGCCCGTCCGAGGGAAGAAAGTGCATCGGCCTGCACTCCCCCCCTTCCCCGCTCGTCCTCCTACCTACTGCTCGTGGCTGGGATCTAAAGGATATTTCTCGTTATATTTCCCGACGATTTTTACGTTGTGTATTGTTGTTGTTTGAGGAGACAGCGTTTGTTGTTGATGTTTTGAGGATATAGAAAGTGGAAATGTAGTTTTGGCGCGTTGAGTAATAGCCGCTGAAAGTTGTGAAGACTCGTTACAGTATTTTGTTTTTGATATAAGTGAGTGAGAGAGAGAGAGAGAGGCGTAGCTCGAGTTGGAAAACAAAATTTTTGTTTTTATGCAACGAATACTTTTGATATTTATATAAAACCGGTTACGCAAATGAAAAATTGTTTAAAAGTTGCTCGATATTTTACATTACGTTGCGAAAACATGGCTAACGACTGTCATTATTTTAAATTCAGATTAATTTTTACAACGTTTAGTTAGTTTTCAAATGATTATGCAAAATATGGTAAGATCATTTGAAAAGAGTAAAAACAAAATTTGGAGTGTTGAATAATATTAAGGTTTAATGCAGGAATCTGCCGTACCAACGGCTTTGAGAGAAGAACATGTAATCCTATTAAATTTTTATGATTTATATTTACTTCAGATTTTTGATAAATTTTTCATCATATACAAAAATTAATCACATCGCATTATAATCATTAAGTACGTAAATAACAGGAATGTTAAATGAGAGGATCTTAAAATCTGTACATGCATTAAATATTAATGATTCCATTCTTTCTAAGCATGTATGAATAGCTCATTCATAATTTTTAAATTTTGATCTAAAGCGCAATATTTTTAAATAAAATATAAATAATACAAATACCACCGAAATTTCAACCAAAAAGAAAAAAAACAAATAACAAATTTTTTTAATTTTAGCTCTAAAAGATACAATTATAGGCACTACATTATAAACACGTAAAATAACTTTTTGATATAACAATATATTGCACAACTGCAATATAGAAGAAAGAGTTACATTCTTTCCGTAGAAAAAGAAATTCTCATCATGCATTTTTTTTGATGGAGCACTCAAAAACTTGATACATATGGCAATAATCCAATAGGATTTTTAAAAATTATTAATAATTACAATTTAATATTCAACAATACGTAATTTCTACCTTACATAATGTTACAATTATTAATATATTCACATTCCTTAGATATTACAATCTTTACGAAATAAGTAAGAGTCGTGATTGCGATAAGAGTCAAAATAATTAACCTACTACTAAACTTACGATCAGAAATAATAATACCAAATATTATTACGAAGTTTAGTTTAGGTTAGACTTTTTTACCGGCATAATTTTACAACATAAGTAATGTTATGTTTACAAATAACGATCCCATCGTGTTTTCAATCAAGACGAATAAAAAAGAATTATTACCCTGACCACATAATTTTTTCATCAGTATTTACAACAATAAGATATTTGTAAAAATTGCCATGAAAACGTTAAAAAACATCGCTTTAATATTCTGCAGTGGGATTGAAAATTATTGTGTACGAAAAGTGATTTTTTTTCCAAAATACACAATAGATCATTATAGAGTTAGTTTTTTTTTGACGACTTATCCATGCTCAATACTCATTTCCTGTTATATCTACAAGCGCTACACGCACTACCAGGTCAATTTACAGTTTGGCAACGATCGATTAGTAAGAGATAGAGCAATAAAAACACCTCTACTTTGACGTTGTTCCCCGCTAGTATACGAGGCAAAGAAAATCGCGAATTATGTACAGCACAACGACGTTCTCGGGGCGCTCAAAGGCCCTCGAGGGCGGACGGTTGATAAAGAAGCTCTCGAGCGCTCGCGAATCATCTGAGAATGACGTTGTCGAAGGTCAGGTCCCGGCTGTCGCGTTGGCCGTTTGACTTTTTGAAGGGATTCCAGGGTAGTCGACGAGCCACGTGGGCCGTCGTTACGGATCCCGCTGGGCTGGGCTGACCCGACGACACCCCGGATGAGCTGCTCGCTGACACGCTGCCCTTGTCCCTGTTGTTTGACTTGATAGGCTTCTGCGAATTAACAAGTTTCGGATTAGACAAATCAAATCGATGGTAATCCCAGAAAGAGAAGGAATTATTCTTACTTTTAAGTAATTCCTGTCCATGGGCGTTACAATTTTCAGGCTGATCGAGTTGCCGGACTGTTTTATCAGCCTGACAACTTGCTCGTGCGAGGCCCACTTGACATCCTTGTCGCCGATGCTCACGATAAAGTCACCCTCTTTCATCCCGCCAAGCTGTGAAAAATCGAATGAACAATTAGCTTATTTCATTCGAAACAGCGAAAAGGGCGTTCATGGAATCAGCACTCACATCGGCTAGTGAATTGTGCTCGACACCAGCGATGATGACCGGCGCGTCGCCGCGTACGCTGAAGCCGAAGCCTTCGCCGTTCGGGCTGCGCTGCAGCTGTATGAGCCTAGGGGCGGTCCAGTGGCGCTTCGCCGAGAATATCGCTATGGGCCCGAGCCCGTGGAAAAGGTCGTCGCCGCCGTGTTGGGTGAAGTCCGGATGCGTGAGGCTCAGCTGGAACTTGGTCGCTGCTGCAAACGCACACATTCCAATGATTAAAAATCAATGAGAAACGCCAAACAAAGCAACCTGCATAAGTAATCCCAATTACCAATGATAGTAGGGGCATCAAGGAGTTCCCTGAGGTCGTCCTCGTCGCCGGACCGCCCATAGACGTCCATCGTCTCGTCCTGGGCGCGCCTGAGGGCCTTGACGAGGGTCTGCTTGCCCTTGAGCTCGCGGCACATGCGCTGGAGGCGCTGGCTCTCCTCGTGGAGGACGAGTGCCTCGCGCACGTGCGAGCGCCCGAGGAGCTGTCGCTCGGGCTCGCTCTTTGGGACGTTGATGTCGAGCTGGGTCTTGGAGTCGCTGCGCTGGATGCGCTCGAGGCTGACCCTCGTCTCCGGGCGAAAGTCGCCGATCGGGTGGTCGAGGAGGCCGGCGGCGACGTGGCGATGGGCCAGGGCGAGGTAGTGCTCGCGCTTCAGCGAGACCAGGGAGATCCAGGACTCGGGCACGTAGTCGCGCACGGGCTCGCGGGAGATGAGGGCGTGCACGTCGCCGTAGACCGCGGAGACTTGGGCGGCCTCCTGGGCGAGGTCCAGCGAGACGTCGATGTCCCGCGACTCCCGCGACTGCAGCTCCAGCTTCTCGAACAGGCACTCTCGCGCCTGCGCCTGTTGCCCGAGCCAATGTCACATCGTTAATTCGATTCGATGTAAAAACAAAAAAATTCATTGCAGTGGCGTATGCTTACAAGCATGAGCTGAACGAGCATGTCGAGCATGTCGGGCCCGAGATCCATGCTCGGGGCGTTGGTGAAGTTCTCGTGGATGTAGCGGAAGGTGCCGGCCGAGCGGAGGAACGAGTCGACCGCCTGGTCGAGGCCGCGCTCCGAGCGCCGGTCCTGCTTGGCGGCCACCTGCGTGTACAGGGCGCCCGCGTTGAAGAGGATCGAGGCCTTCTCGAAGGCGACCGTGCGCTGGCAGCTCGGCACCCCGGTCAACGAGTCGTACCACTCGAAGTAGATGCCGAGGCTGCGGTCAGGCGGGAAGAAGCGCCTCTCGATGTAGTACAGCTGGTTGTAGTAGCGCAGCAGGAGACTGATGCCGGCTGCGTCGCGCGTTGGTGTACGGGTCGCCTGTGCATATGGTATGGTTGGATTGTTATTTTTGTTTATTTTTGATTGATTGTCTGTTTTGGAAATGTTTAAAAATAGCCTCTTACCATCCTCGTCTCCATGAGCTCGGCGATGGCTTCTTCGTAGTTCTCTCCATCCTCGCTATAGTGCTCTAGGATAAAGTCCTGGAAATAAGAAATAATAATGAGCTCTAATTTGAGCCCTGTTAGTTTAGGCCAAATACCCCTTGGAAACGGTTACCCCAGCTTGGTGCGCTTCGTTGGATCGATATCCTTCGTTCCTAACGAAACACCAGTACGGTATATCCGCTTCGAGTTCAAAGCCAGAGACGCCACGCATAACCTTCTCACGATTTCCAGCGACAAACGTCAGAATATTAAACAAACCAAAAGCAGGAGATCACGTGTCTTTGCGATAAAACGTGAAATCATAAAAAAAGAAGAAAATGCCTCGCATCACGATGGAATTGTTGCGAAAGCGCTCGGAGCACAACGAGGGCGAGATATCGACCCTGGAAGAGATAACCCTTCACCAGGAGAACATTGAGAAAATCGAGCTGCTCAATCACGCCTGCCGGGATTTGAAGATCCTCCTGCTCCAGTACAACCTCATCGCCAAGATCGAGAATCTCCACAAGCTCAAGCGACTGGAGTATCTCAATCTCGCGATAAACAACATCGAGGTGATCGAGAACCTCGAGGGTCTCGAGAGCTTGCGCAAGCTCGACCTCACCGTCAACTTCATTGGAGATCTGCGCAGCGTCAAGAGTCTAAGGTAAGTCAACCCCTCGTGTGTAGTTGAACCAGGTGATGATGCTGAGGCTTCCACAGGGCAAACGAGCACCTCGAGCAGCTGTACCTCACGGGCAACCCCTGCTGCGACTACGAGGGCTATCGGACTTACGTAGTGGCTGTGCTTCCACAGCTGAGCGAGCTCGATTCCCAAGAGATCGGCCGATCCGAGCGCATACGCGCACTGCAGGATTACGCTGAGGCCGAGGGCGATGTCATACGCGGATATCGCAGGTACCTCCAGGTACGCGAGGGCCAGAAGACTCGGTTCTACGAGAACCAGCGACGCAGGGAAGCCAGAGTGCAGATCACCGAAGTTGACGAGAAAGCCAAGGAGGATAAGAAGAACGAGGAGGATGACGAGGACACGAAATTCTGGAAGGAGCCGAGCTACCACACGCCAGAGGATCGCTTAGCCATAGCGAAGAAAACGATGGAGCGGGAGAAGAGGAATGCGCCCAAGACGGACGAGCATCTGCCCAAGAAATACGTGCCAAAATTGTTTAGCCCTGAAGGAAGGCCCTACAACATCAACCAAGCGAAAATCAAGTTCAGGCTCAACGACGAGGACGACCTGGAGAACGTCGTTCTCGAGGTATCCCTGTACAAGTGAGTGCCCTTACTAAATCATGCTTTATTTCACCGATCTATACCGATAATCAAGGATCATCCGTGTGCTTTAGGTATCTGGACACGACGCTCGTCGACGTCGACGTGCAGCCGCAATACGTGCGCGTGACTATAAAGGGAAAGGTCCTGCAACTAGTGCTGCCGTGCGAGGTGGCGACCGATCGCAGCGTAGCTCAGCGGAACACCACGACCGGTGCTCTGCTGATAACGATGCCGCGTTTGAAGAAACTCGACAAGCTCTGCGTTCCCATTGACAAGCCCAAGAAGGAGAAAGCCAAGTGCGAGCAGAGCGTTAGGGCCGTGCCGGCGGTGACGAAACGCGAGTATCTGGAGATTGGACCACCACGCGAGACCTTCGACGATTTACTGAAGATCGTGGGCAAGGAGAAGAGCAATGAGACGAAGAAGAGCGAGAAGCTCGAGGAGGATTTCGTGGACGATCCTAGTGTGCCTCCGCTGGAGTGCGGAGAGTACGTCGCTTGAAACTCACCTTGAATGGGTCGCGGAAGTCTATGTCCTTCGTCTCCTTCAGGCCGAGAGGTATCAGAGGCATGAAGGCGTCGTCGCTGCAACGAAAGTACAAAATAGTTATTAAGCCGTTGTTTATACGAGTGTCGAATAAATACTGTATTATAATTTTAAGATAAAACAAATGAGGTTAACAAGTTATCAGGGCACTAGAGCCTACGTCCTTATCAACCGGCGAACCCTCGACAATTCTCAACATCGGCCCAACGGATTCACAAGCCCCTAGAAAGAGGCCAGTTCCATAAAAGACCCCTTCCCCTTCCCCGTGTCCACCGAAAATCGCATTCCTGAAGGTGCCCTCAAAGTGTATACGGGCAAGCGCGATAAAAGGCCTGGCAAATTTATCGGCGCGTAAATCGACGCCTCCCCTCCCTGGTTTTCTCCCAGCATTTACACGAGCGGTAAATCGCGCGTGGTCCTGTAGGTCTTGCGGTTGCCGTTAGCCCGCTCGTCATCCTCGAGCTCGTGACGCATTGTCTTTCTCTCACTGGGGGGGGGGGGGAAGAGAGAGAACGCAGCGCGGGAAAAGTGGGAGGACCTCCTCTCTCGTACACATATAGAGGCGGAAGCGAGATGCCAGGGACCTTTTATTTTTGCCCGGCGCCACGCACGGGCCCAGAGCGCTCCTGATGAGGCTGTACGGAGAATAGAGCCATGGGAATTCCGAGTTACAGCTGCCGTGGGACGAGCGGCAGCGCAATGACTGACGCGGGACTTCCAAAGCCGTACGCAATGTTATTATTTTTTTGCATCGATTCACCAACGTCTTTATTTTCGGTGGTACTTTTTTCTTTCTCTTATCTCGCTCGTTTTGATTTTAATCGAATTTATGCAGGGCTTAACTGTACAGTACGCGATACGCGAAGCCCCGAATGTGCGCCAAGTGCTATTACAATGCCGTAAACGCATAACTGCAGTCGGCGCGCGCGTCCTCGTTTCCGTCCTTGCCGCGAAGTCTCTTGCCTTCGATACTTCAACGGAGGGACGCAAAGCCCGCAATTCACAAAGAAGAGTCTCCGAAGACCGTTACGAGGAGCGGGAGAAAGAGAAGTCCCCGCTACTCCGTTTTCGCTCCCTTGTCGCATATAAAACGCGCCGACAACAGTCCCATCTTGCTCCCTCTGCTTTTAAATTTTACAACCGCCTCGCGGTGTATCTTGAGCGCGGAGCAGCTCCGTTAGAGGCGCAACGTACGTCTCCTATGTGTTTAACACGTATTTAGTCATGAACTATGAGGCGTAGACGCTTGCTAAAACAACGCTGGCGCGGAGAGACTGGTATGCTTCCGCGGAATCGAAAAGGAAAAGTAACGCAGGGGAAAAAATGCGTTAATTAAAAGATTCTCCTGTGGCTGATTGGTCAGCTTTTTCCTGCGCTACGCGGAAAAGGTCGTGCAAAAGAATGCGCGCGAACACGCGTTTCTGCAAAAGAAGAAAAAAAAACGTTTTGCAAAACTTGCATTACCGGAATACACACGTGGAACGGATAGCGAGGTTGATACACAAGAAACGAGAACTTCTCGACGCGCATCCAACATAGAGAGACGTACATACACACAAACGTTCTGCTTTCGCGCTTTGGTTAATCGTAGGTAGAGAGAATAGCTCGGCACGATTTTTTTTTCTCTTTTCTCAATCTCCCGGCCAGCCCGCAGTCGGTCTAATGATAACAGCCGACGATAAATCTGAAATCCATAGGGCGTCGTTATTTATAGGAGCGTCCGCTTGCATATCCGGCAATGCTCTCTTACGCCCGTGCCATTATAAGGATAAGGGCAGAGAGATGCGCGTGTGGCAAGAAAGAGCGCGCGACTCTCGCATTAGCGGCTAAATTATCGTCGTGAACGGATAATGATTGCCGCGATAAGGATCGGCGTGATTGAGGAGTTGGGCGTTACACGCGCGCCTGCGTATAGAGGGAGGAGAAGCTCTCGAAGGCGGAACGCGCGTACGCCGCTCTCTCGTGTAATTTATCGCGCCTCCTGCTCTATGTAACGGACGAGCAAAAATCCAGCGGTAATTTGTTTCTCTCTCTCCTCCCCACCTCTTCTCCTTTTTTCGTTTCGTTCGTTCCCACTTTTTCGCGAAAGAGCGCGGGGGAATTATTAAATTCTGTCGTCGTTAAATTAATCGTGCGCGCATCGACGCCAAGGCAAACCTATGTACGCTCATTAAACTCGCGTAAAACCTTATTCACACACGATCGCTGGCAATTCCGGATGCTCTCTTGGAACGACTCATTTACCGAGAGCGAGCTAATGGCCGCGATCGCTGTAATAACCATCCGCGATGTGTGTTCGCGAAAGAAAAGGGCTTCCTCGAATTGCGCGACAAAGCAGAACGTATATAGCAGTCGCGGCTATTAGCCTCGTAAAAATCAGCCATCCCTCTCGGCCGAGAGGTACACAAGAAGGGGATAAAGCGTGTAACTGACAGAGGCTTCCCACAGCAGCGTTACGGTTATAAACTGGCGTCTAAGGGATTTATGAACCGTAGACGCGCGTCGCCCGCACACTATGCGCGACTATGTCTATACGATGCTCTTCCCTTGTATATATACGGAGGTAGGCTGGAAGGGGGGGAGAGGCACCGCACTCGGCATCGTCGTTAGTTAAGTCAAAGCCGATACCGATCGGCTGCCGGTCAGTTAAAAGGCAAACCCGCGCGCGACTCGCCAGTGCCTTTAGACGTCGCTGGAATAAAAAACAAAAAGAAGCAAGAGCGGCCGGGTCGCTCCTCGGGTTCGCTGACCCTTTGAAGCGCGCGAGGGCCTGTATTGTAGAGCGGCGCAGAGACTCGCGCGCGGTGAGATACGCCGGTGAGATATGAGATAGGTCGACCTTGACTTACCTCGTGTCATTTTGATAGAGCTCGACGGAGCTGTTGAGCTCGGCGAGCTGCTCCTTCAAAAGCTGCAGATTCGAATTGACGAAGCTCAGCTCCAGCGCGACCGTCTCTTTTAGCTTGCGGTTCGTCGTTGCCCTGAAATATCGGTAGGATGAGTATACACGCGTTATACATGGGGGTACGAGGGATCGTTTAGATCTATGCTCACTTGTAGAGATTTTCGGCTCCGGCGCGTAATCGCAGCTCCTTGTTGATCTCCTGGTTGAGCTTGCTCCGCTTGTTCTGGAGCTTGCCTCGGCAGGTGGCGACTCGTGGGTCCGAACCCTGGAAAGGATAATAAACAGCTCGTGAGATAACGATTTTATAAATAACAGCTGATAACAGCGAGATGACAGTCCAATCACAATTTCCAATGTATATCATCGAGTAACAATAAAACGATATCAAGCTAGTTTAGCATCAAGGTCAACGTTAGCGCGGAACAAAAAGCGAGCAGCAGTCGAGAGAGAGCGTAAGGAGACAATCGAGAGAGAGAGAGAGAGAGAGAGAGATTTCCTTGAGTCGCAGTACCGAGAGAAAAGCAACGTAATTTCCAAGATGAAATTCGCCTCCGGCGCGGCGGTAGTCGTGCAGCTCTCGAGAAAGTCGCGCCGCGGCGACGCACATGTCCGGAGGGACATTGGAAAGTAGCCGGTCTCCTCTGCGGCTTCGCTTTCGCGCGAATTAAAAATTCTCTCTCTCCCTCGGTTTTTCAAAATATCAATTTGACCTCGATTGCCGCTGCACTAAAAATACGAAACGGGCAATTATCGCTTTATCGGCGAGACACCGTTTTATTTTCCTTTCTTTTCTCAAGTGCAAAATCACGCACGGCTTGTAATGCCGGTGTGTAAGACTATGGTCGCGATAAAATCTCGCGCGATACAGTTATGACAACTTGGTTACCTTTGCAAAACGCAGCCGCGACACGGCTTGAGAATTTTCGGACATCGCTCGCCGATGTATGATCTAGCGCTCTGCGCGTATGTACTAGTCGCTGTCCCCTTATCTTTTTTATCGTAACTTTGTTGTCTTACAAATGCTCATACACGAGGGAATTGTCGTGTCTCGCGTGCGCTTTTTGTGCCATTACACGCGCCGCTCGCATTTCGTTTTTCCATTGCCGCCAATAAATTCCATTCTCGCGCGCGACGAGGAGAAGGAAAAACAAAACTTTCGATTATGTACCAAGCTCGCGAGGCCAACGAGTGCAAAGAGTGGAGTGTACACTGGACACACCGCTTGGCTTTTCAATAGCCAGCGTATACACAAGCGAAGGAAATCCGCAACGCCCGGACAATATATAGATCGCGAAAGAGCCGGTAATCCGGGCAATTTCTAAGGCCGCTACCCGGGACGCATAAATTAACCTGGGCTTAGCCGCGTATTATAGCTCGGTGACGAAATGCAATGCCGGGAGAGCGGCCGACCGGTTAGTCCCTCCGGCGTGAAATTAAGAAACGAGAGAGCTACAGGCGCCTTCCACCTGTCTATTATACACATGGATTTATCAAAGCGAAGGGATTCTCGTTTTTGGAAAAGCCACAGGCTTGCTCTCGCGACAATTTGATATTCAGCAGCGATGAATGGTTTTAATTGGAGAATACTGCCCGAGCGAGTGGTGGCGGATTTGCAAACCCGACGACCTCGATATCTTTCGCGCCTGCACTCGAAATACACGTGCGTAGCAGCAGCAACCTGTTGGGTTTCCTTTTCTTTCTTTTTTGTTTCTCTAACGCGAGTATACTCCATAGCCGCGTTTGCGCTATAAATTTAAGCAATCGTCTTAATACCTTGTTTTTCCAGCGTATACGATACTCTTTCGTTTTCGCTGCTTCTAGTTCTCTTTTTTTTTTGTATCCTTCAAATTTTTGTCTCCACGCGCATAAAGTTCCACGCGCGTTACAAATTGTTTTTACGACGTCTAAACTACATACCACGTGGGAGCACGGGCGGAAGAGAAGAAAAAAACTTTACAGCCTAGTTCGCTTTATCGAGCGAATTATACCGAGAGAGTCTCGGATTTTAACGAACTAGACGCACACGCCTGGTTGGATTTCAAGGAGGCTATTCTTATTGCCAAAGGTACGAGCGCACAGTCATAGCGCGCGTATTAGGCTCGTTGCAAATTGAAATTCTTTCGAGCCGCTAACTGTGTTACACTTGCGCCTCGATGCCGACTCACACGCACACTTGACGAGAGTATAAGTTACGTTTCTCAGGCTCGTGTTGGTAGATATATACCTGACTAACTGTTTATATCTTTTAGTATCAATAAATTCTTTAATGTTTCATTTAATAACGGTCATCCCGTGCTCGCGTTTTATATTTTTCTCTCTCCCCTCCTCCTCTCTCTCTCTCTCTCGCACACACCAATTAACTCTTTTTCGTTTCACAGCGGTATTTTCTTTACCTTTTCCTTTCTTTTTTAACGCCGCGCGTATCGAGAGAATAAAAAAAAACAACATTTAATGTAGCTAACTTTATTTTCACCATAGCCGCTAATGCCCATATTTACACAAATAAATACACAGTTATATTAATATACAGCATAGCGAAATAACACGCCTTCCCAGCCAAAATAACAGACTGCATCGGCCGCTGATGTATCTATACGCGCTTGTGTATATTCGAAAAATCAGGTCACTAGACTATACGCTGCGTGTATAGGATTCGCGCGAGGAGAGAAAGATCGGCGAAGCGCAACCAGCAGCAGAGGTGAGCCGCTGGCCCCGTCATTTTCCCATAGCCCCTACCAACACATATATCGAAAAATCTGCGCTAGGCCGGTAAAGCACGAGGAAAGAGAAGATGAGGTGGGGTAGAGTGTTGGTAACCGTTTTAACGAACGCTGCCCGCTCATCATCCACACGCTCTCTCTCGGCCCTGCAGATCGGCGATTTGCCTCGCGGCGGTGGCAGCGCGCATCGATCGGCAGAATAGCCGGGCGCACAGCTGTTGCTTGCTCCCGCGGGTAAAAATAGCGGATCGATCGTAGCTGCCTTACCCCCCCCCCCCTCTCTCTCTCTACGTATACACAGCGTCAAACAAGCCTCGCGATACACTATGCAATCGAACAACGTCCTCGGATGTTTTTGCGATACATATCCTTGCCGCGCGCACTCGAGACTGTGTCTGTGTGTACCTACCACCCTGTACGATATCATGGAAGGCCCGTAGCGATCGGTATATAAGCTAACGACGTGTATACCCGTTGCCATTATGCCGGCCGCGTGTGCTTTCAATCGATCCGGAATGGTAATATTTGAGCGGAGCTACACTATCGCTACAAGTGCACGCGTATGGCTTATACAATGTACATATACAGCAAAGTCAACGGACGTAAATACGCACACTCGCGTAGAGGCTAATTATGCTCTATAGGCGCCTTCTCTTTTTGTTAGAGACTATAGTCCGAGAACGATTGACCAAGTCGACCGGGGGTGAAAGTTATACCGCGCGCGCAACTCGCCGATCTGTTTTATGCCGCATATATAGACCCGCGTCGTAGACTCGTGTGACCATTCGATTCTCTGTATACTTTCAACGCGTGCGCAAACGTTTAGCTCGGGGTAAATAAGTAATTTTCCTCGGCATAAACACACACGAGTATATCGACACGGACAAGCGCGTTAATTTAAACAGCCGCATAAATCGTAGGCTTGAGTATGCTAATAAAAGCGAGTAGGCTTTTGCAGCCAGTACGCCCATATCCCAATTACCGGAGAGAGATGCACTTCGAGAAAAGGGAGACTCTGTCAATATCTCGTCGCGTTATAAATCAAGCCCCGTCGACCAAGCCGACGTTTTAATCCAGCTGCATCCGAGTCTCTCGTCAAACCAACGACCTTGATTGCCCTCCCCTCCTGTCCCAGCGAGTAAAAGTGCGCGGGAGCGAGTAGGCTTAGGAGAGGAAAAAAAAAGGAGAAAAGAAAAACGAGGCGCTCCGGGCGGAATTAAAATCACGGAGCCGTGGCGTGTCTGGCGGCAAAAAGCCGCGTAATAATCACTGGGAGAGATGAGGATGACAAGTGTCGGGCAGTGCTGCTTTATACCCGCAATACACAGCCAGTGCGGAGACTAATGCCCCGGTATAGTTAGCCTGGCAGACTTTTATCACTCTCCCTCCATTTTTCGCGGTTCGTTTATAAACCGCGCGCCGTAAGCGTCGCCGCGACGAGTGAAAGGGAACACGGAATGACAGACTCGCCACGTCCGCCTCGTTCTGTATAAACTCTCGGTCGTGTTCTCTCGTAATTCGACGGCTAACGCCCGCTCTCTGTGCCTCGACTCGCTAATCGTTTGCTTATACACATCGTTTTTTCCGCGTCATTTGCTCCGTTCATATACTCGCTGAATTGATTTGTTTTCTTTCTCCCATCGCAGCCGCGTGATGTTCGGCCAATTTAACCTGACGCAACGGCTCTTTACAGGTGAGATGGAACAAAAGCCCAGTCGCGGATGCGCGCCCGGCACCTTTTCCGAATTTCCCATAAAACCTCGCGCTCTTTCGTAACGCCCGCGCTCTTTTGCCTCTCTAAACTGCGATGGGTGCACTCGGCCGCTACGGGATCGCGATCGGTTTTGTCGCTGCTTTGTTCTCCGAAAAAAAAACAAAAGCGTTTATTTGCCTTCCGGCTGGAAAGCGAGTTTTAACGAGCCCCTCGACTAGTTCGCCTGCTCTTCTTTTACTTTCGCACCCCTAACGCGCTATCATCGATCGTAGATATGTTATTCAAACATCGGGGTATCGTTTCTGCATAAATATTAATTCTCACACCCGCACGCGGCCCGAATAGATAAGCGCCGTACATCAGAGATTTGTCCAGGCTTCTCGTTTTCTTTTCTTTCGCAGGGAAGAGACACCTGCCGCGTCGCGCCGAGCGATATTAATCTCGCTAACGTGAAAATCGTCCGACTTTCTATACACCCTCCCGTAGAAATGACACAGTATACACCTATATCCTTCTGCTCTTTTTTAATCGTGTGATTTATGACGAGCTCGCGAGAGAGTTGACTTTCGAGAGGCTGTCTCTCGAGCGCGCGCGTTGTTGATCTAATTGCGTGAAAATAGCGTCTAACGTCGTCATTGTGTTACGACGACGTCGTACTGGCACAGTTTTGCCAAGATTCGCTGCCAATTAGACGAAACGCTTCTAATTAACCGCGATCTACGGTTTTTTAAAAAATCCATCGCGCGTTTTATCAATTAACCCTCGCTTCTCGTCCCTCCTGCCCCCAAAAAACAAACGGTGTGTATATATACAAAAGCAGTTGGGGAAAAAAAGTTGAAACGTCATTTGCGCTAATGCAGTCCTGCGTTTACGCTATATTGCGATCGTCAACAACAAGACAACACAGCAAGAGCGGAAACTCAATAATCCTCGGACCGTTAAGCCTGCCGTATGGCTGGGGGAAGAGGCCCGAGGGATAGCAGCCCGGGCGATTGGTTAATTAGGAGCGGGCCGGACACTTCCTGAGGCTTACCCCGACGATGCGCCGCCTGGAATGCTGCGCGGCATCCGCGCTGGCGCAGACGATCGCTTCTCCTGCCGATGACGCTACCGGCTCGAGCTCGACCGAGCTGATACCGGTAGCGGTATTACTGCTGCTGCTGCTGCTACTCGATGATGGCGAGGACGAGGCTGAGGTGGAGGAGGACGAAGAGGCTGATGAGGAAGCTGAGGAGGAGGAGGAGGAGGAGGATGGCAATCCCGGTGCAGCCGTGTGGCTCTTTGGCAGCGCCGGCTGCTGCTGCTGGTGCACCCACTTCAGCATCCTGCTACTGGCCGCCGGATATCGTCGGCTGCAGTCCGCATCGCGCCGCGGTGCTCGCCTCTTCTTCTTTCTCGACTGTCTAAGGCAAGTTGACACCACCTGGTGCTCGATCTTCCCTTTGCATTTTAATGCCTGTGTAAGGGTAGCTCGAGGATTAAGCTGCGACTGATCGTTGCGCTTTTATAAAGTGTCGAATGGTGCTTGGTTTCCTTTTATTTTATTTTAAATTGCCTACTTTTTTGTTTGCGTATTCCCAGGATAAGACTTTGGAGGGGCTTATCGTAAGCGCTAAACGATCTTATAAGCCGATCGCATTAGCGATCCCAAGTCTTCTCGCTTCCAAGCGCTATATTCAGACTTAACCTTCGAGCCACGAGAAGGTGAATACACCCTCTAGGTGTACGCTTATCAGAAGGCTCTCTTATTAAGATCGAACTGCAAATAATCCGAGCGCGGCGATAAGGGGAAATAAAAAGATGCAAAGAGCTATCTGAAAAATTCGCGAGACACACACACACACACATTCGGCAACGTGTGTATGTATATAAATGTGTGCACTCGGTCGATAGTCCAAAGTAGATAACGATATTCAATGGCAATATCGCTGGCGATAAGCCTGGCGCGCGTGTTTGTTGCGCCAATCTCTCTGTCTCTCTTTCCGCGGAGGGCCTCGCTCTTGCGCGCGCTCTCGATTTAATTGCCCCTCGCGTGTCTCATTTCCGCGTTTGTCGGGCCCTATACAAGGTACACGAGGAGAGGGTATATCGGTTTGGGATCGCTTGGGAGACGATTCAGGCTCTGCCTTTTTCGTCGCGACGTTCTGCCCCGCGAGATGTGCAGGAGAAGGGAGGGGGAGTACAGATTGTACGACCGATTGGGCTCTCTTTGCGATATCGGCAATGAGGTAATGGAGAGGTACGCGGATCAAGCCTCCTCTCCACCCCCCCCCCTCCCCAACGTACTATTCTACTACTGTCTGGCTATTTTTCTTGGTAATTGCGGTTGACTCGGACTCCGCGCGATATGTGTATGGGCAATTGAGTTTTTGTTGCGCCGCGCGCGTATATACATCTCGCTCGATTGCAATTATAATAGCAGCAACAAAAAAGAAACTGGCCTATACCCGCTGCGAGGATACGTATAGGATATATAGTGCACCCTGATTTTTGTTTTAATTTTCTTTTCCAATCGTCCTCGCGCTGTTACTTTTACGCCCGAGCGCGAATTGTTGTGCTGCTCGTTTTATATCAATTGATTGCTCGGCCATCGGTAATTCTATCCCCTGGTCTCTCTCTCTCTCGTTTATTACCTGCTATTAACGCGCAACTTTCGGCGCAGATCTACCGAGAAATTAACCGTAAAACGTACATTATCTTTATCGTGTTTTATTTTTAATTTAATAAACGGAAAAAATCGCGGCTCACCGGGCAATATAAAGAATTCGCGTGATTTAGCTTTTTTTCATTCTTCTTCCCACGAAACCGCACGTACAAGCTTTTGACGAACGTTGCCGAAGCGTAATGTAGTTTAACCGAGTGAACTAAATAAAGCGATAGTGTGCCAATGTACCGAGAGGAACACCACTAAACTAAAAACCCAGGAGGGGAGGAAGAGTACAGAGGTAGCCTTCGACTAATCAACATACGTATATATATCCGGTGCGTACGAATCGCCGTCCGGCCTCTCTATATAATAGTCTCATGGAAAAGCGATGCGGTGAAA